>CM035806.1:25195070-25272570 GCA_020466095.1 Chlorops oryzae | reverse complement strand
TACATACATACATACATTCTTACTTAAATAAGTTCAAAAACAAAATGTCATAAGGAGAACGTACTGTCAGTGGTATGGTCTCTAACCGGTAGTAGCGACACTAGTGCAGCAATGACTCTTAAATCAGTGAAATTGGCTTCAGGGAAGTCATGTGGATTAACATGGACGGACGAGCGGACGAACAGACGTATCTATGGAATTCCATTTAACGTTGGCGTCAATTGTAGCAGTTACCAGACGAGCTAGCAGCAACATCTTTTTGCCGTATAATGGCTTTTGTTCTTGCTCTTCTGCTTTGCTTGTATTCTTTATAATTTTTTTGCCGTATTTTTTTTTTTTGTTTGTTTGTTGTTTTTTCTGTTCTTCTCTTTTATATTCTGTTCCCATATATATGCTGAGCCGATGCACAAGGGACTCTCAATTTGGAGTGACCAAAAGCAGCGGGGTCAACCGGTTTTATGACGCTTTATTTTTAAATACTCTTTCTCGCCTCCCATTTTCATTCATATAGTATAATTTATAGATTTTGTTTTCCGAGATTCTCCTTTTGTTTTTCGCTGAGCGTAGACCCCCTCCCTCTCTCATTCGCTTTCTTTCTTTGCCTGTATTTAGAATTTCGTTTTATTGAAATTTCTTATTTTAAATTAAGTATTATTATTTGTCTAAAGGGGAAATTGAACTCGATCCATACAGATTGTTGCTACGGGCTCATTTCGATATAAGTAACATACTATTTATCAAGTTCAGTTCAAATACGAGACTAGGATGCGCAGAAAATAGAGAACTCCTTCGACGATTGCATGTGATCGAAACAGTCGTGCATGTTCTGCCACCCACATGTGTGTTGTGGTGATGTCCAAACTGAAGACTGCTAAGAGGTTTATCTTAAGTATGTTATGCGTGCATGTACTATGTACTCTCTCTCTTAAGCGGACACTTACGGGACCGAAAAATGTGTCCGCTTATAAGAAAACTATTTGAGAAGCAAGAACATAAGAGCATTTCTAAAAAGTGTCCGTTTAAGAGGAATGTACGCTTAAGAGGAGTGTCCGCAAGGAGAGAGTACACTATACTATGCACTCATACGATGCAATGTACCGAGAGCATATTGTATTTGTTCATCCGATTGTAATCCGCCCAGAACTGCTTCACAGAAATCATATAAATTCGATGCAATTACGATGCAAGCATTTTGCATTCGCATCCCCATCCGCAAGATCCTCGATTCGTGTCTTAATGGATTCTCTTCTCTATTGAGACCTTTGATTTTTTTTTTCAATAATAAAAAAAACAGACCAATTAGAACTCTTATTACGAATTTTAGATTGGGAAAATGGTCATACGACATTTTTTTTATACATGTAGACCTTAGTGATTAAAAAGAAACGAGTAGTTAGAGGACCCAACTTAAAGTTTGATGGTGTGTCTGGAGTAGGGCGACTGAGCCTATTTCTCGGTAATATTTCATGCTCTACTAAGGCACTTTGCTCCCAATTTGGAAGCGTGGCAGTGGACAGCCCATTCGCCCATTTCATCTTGTTAATTACGGCCCACCAAAAATTCGAATGAAAACCTTCTCCTTTGACGTACATATGTATATGGAAAGAAACCCAAAATATCGATAGTTTATTTTCTTCCTATATGAAGTCTCTTCTAAATTCGATTCTGTACACTACATACAAAGGCTTCGTTGGAGTCAATTGTTGGTGTTAGCTGTGAACTTTGACCACAGTTAAACTTAGCAGGTTTACTCATTACCAATTTCTCCGTATTTACAATTTGAAATTAAAAAAGATTGTTTTGCCTGACGATGCAGTGTGCTTTTTTCTTTCGAAACGACATCATCGAAAAGTCAGAATCGGTCAAAAGTGGACTTAGGCGGTTTACACTTTAAGCCGACGATATGATAAATAAATATAAAGCGATGAACAATCTACGACATCCGTAACTGAAGTGGGAGGAAATTGTGTTTTCGCAGGCGTGGACCAGAGACGAAAAAACTAGAGATACAAACAGTAGAATTGCATTATTTGCCGCGCATGAATCTAAGCTCAACGTGGCGTATTGCATGCCGTATGCACCGAAAGCAATCCGAAAGCCTCGAGTTCGAATCTGCCCAATTTCACAGCATACTTATATTTGCCAACAGGGCGACAGGGAAAAATCGAATCGCTCGGATCTAGTCCTTGGAAAATCGGACTGCATATACAAGAGATAATCGGATCAAATTGTCTGATAGTGTAATGATATTTTTCTTCGTGTTACTGTGTGATTTCTATTTTAAATATATTCGATCGCACAAGCTAGCCGCGTAAAGGAATTTCATTCCATAACGTAAAGACCAAAAAAGAAAAAAAAATCGCATGCATTTTTTCAGCTTTTTGTCAAAAAATCATTCGTTTGTGCCAATACTCGTAAGTAGCGTTCAGAAATTCCTGCATATATTCAACCCATACTGGCATATGGAACCAGTTTGAATCAACTGCACTTGCTGCGATTGTAACTGGTCCCGTATGTTTGGATGTGTTGAATATATTCGCACTATTGGAAAGCGCAATCGTATTATTCGAAAAATTCAGTGCTCGCGTTGTTGTTTGACCCGGTTTCTTACCTTTAATGAAAATACGATTACAGCCTTAATGATAAATGTGTGTAGAATTTCTTAACCAGAATCAATCATTTAGGTATCTATGTGTTGTGGGAGAAAAATGTTTTGCAAAATTTGTCACTGGAGCTTCCTTCAGGAATCGCGGCGTTTCAAATGCTCAATGTGAATGTATTTCAAAAGAATTTTTTTCTTCTTTTGTTATTAATTTTTTTATTTATTTATTTATTTTTTTCATTTGTTATTTTCGCGATTTTTTTCGTTAAATATTTTTAATTATGAATATATCACAAAGTCAACACCCCACTTGAGAATTAATTAAGGCGATTTGCCTCGATCGATGCGAAACGTTCGTTTAAATTTCAATTGACGCCTGGGCAGCACAGCACAGCACAGTACGGTGTTCGGCATATGGCTAAAGCACGTTACGTAGTCAGTTCTTAAGTTAGTATGAGTGTGGCGGCCGATATATTGTTGTCTGCCGGTTGTCGGCATTAAGTGTACGCACGTGACGCGGCGACGACGGCGGCGGCAGCGACCGCGACCGCGACGGCGGCGGCGGCGACAGCGCTTCGACCAAGACCAACGGTCACGATCGCGATTACAACGCAGCGCAACAATTTGTTTGAGTCAAACTGAACAATCACGACATTGGATCGACTGACTGACAGACCAACGTTAACCCTAGAAGTGTAGGGAGATTTTCAGCACACTAAAGGTAATCTTCAGGGTTAAGGCACAACACAATCGAATTTCTAATGGCAACATCATACTCAGGTTTAATGAATATAATAAAGGAAAAAAAAAAAAAACAAGTGCTGGTGTTAAAGTCAGGCCAGCGTGGCTATATAATACCCGAGACACATAAATCAATTGCAGTATTTGTTTATATATATAAGTGTATATATGTTTTTTTTTTTTTTTTTTGGAAGGGTCCCATATAACTACTCGGGAGATTTCTATTGGCATAAGAACGCATGTTCAGTTCCCATTTCAGTTTTGAGAGTGAGAGTCAAAGACCGCCCACTTTGTCACGCCCACTTATCCAATTTTCGAGAATTTAGATTGAAGACTTAATAATAAAATCACGTTTCATCAAAGTTTCGCCCCAATAAAATGCAGATTTGAGAGCAGCGTTTATAATTTTTATAGCGGAGAACTGCTGGCACCATCAAAAATGGGCCACAAAGTGGGAACCAAGAATTTAGCGCATTCGAAACAGACAACTGCATACAGATATTCAGATAGACAGACGGCCAGACAAACGGACGGACAACCGGACATCGATATTAAGTCGATTCTCCCAGTGACGGAGATAATTTCTATACACATAAGTTGATTGGTGGTCTATCTTGACAGGTTTTGGGTGTTACACACAACCGTACAACGCAATATATGTATATCTACCATAAACACTGAGTATGTAGGAGAATAATTAATCAATTATTATCTAATGACGTCGAGAGTAACAGAGCAGCCAGTAGATATCATTGCGAAAAAATGTGATTTTTTTTTGAAATTTTTTCAGTTTTTTTTAATATATTTTTTTTTTTATAAACTTTTGACTACTCACAAACCGAATTTGAAAATTTCAATTGTTTTTGGTATATCCTTATTGTTAATATTGCCGTAGCATTGAATTTTCACACTCACTTTTATGTGCGTTGAATTTGTTATTTTCTATTTTTAATTTTGCTTTTTGTTGGTTTTTCATTACACGTTTTCATGCGCGCTACGTTTTATGCACGATCTTCAGCGGTTACGGCAACAAAACATACTAAAAGTAAAGTGCCCGCTTGTTGATCGTCGATCGGTTTCTTCTGTCGCTTGTTGTCGCTTGGATTGTTTGCTTATTCATTCGTGCCGTGCATATGTTTTGTATGACGATGACGATGGCGATGGCGACGAAACGGCGACAACGGCGTCGGAGACGACTCTCGATACTTATGCATACATACGACGTACACGTACGTACGTACGTATTTGAGCACTCATATAGAGAACAAACGGTTGCTTGACAAGCTGTTTGCCTGTCTTCCCGGGTGACTGCCTGACTGACTGACTGCTCGTCGTACGCGCTCGTCCAAGAGTACAAGAGCTACTATATAATCTCTTGCGCTCGTGATTCAAGTCTATGTCTATCTATTCGTCTGTCTGTATGCCGTTATGCCATGTCCATGTGTCTAGTTCTAGCTACATACATACATATGTATGTATGTACGTCTGTTGGAACGCTGCTGCTCTGCATTCATTGGATTTTGAATTGATGCTAAATGACCATATGACAGCAGCAGGTATACTCCCCATCCAATGGGAGAAATGGGAGAATATGAAAAGAAAAAGTAATCGGTAATCGTGCTTGACGAAATTTTCTTCAAATTTTCTTTCAACAAATTATTTTCAATGCTACATTCAGGCCCGGACTGGCCCTGGCAAATGCCCGGTGGGCCCTCGTTTGTAGGATACCATTGAAATTTTATATATACAACACACCCCCACGCATTAAAGCGTTCTATACTTAATGTGAAATCTCAAAATTTGTCCCTTTGTCCCTAGCGTCCCAGTCCGGGCCTGGCAGTATTTTACATTTTTCAATAATTTTTCACAGTTCGGAAAATATGTCAGTCGTACGATATTCAAAAGACTCTTCTACTCAAAAATCCCTTATCATAATCAAGTATTATCAATTATAATTCAGTTATTGCCACGATCGTCTGGTGTACAATCTATTTCTGAAAGCAAGCTCGAATACTGCTCAAAAGTTCTTCATCACTAACAGGGTTAAAAATAAAAAGATACAAATGTGTGGAACCCTATATTTACAAAAAAAAAAAAAAAAAAAAAAAAAAAAAAAAAAACAAAAAAAAAAAATGAACACAACAGCAAATAAAAATAAAAACAAAAGTCTGGCGACAAGTAGTCGCAGAGTGCGATCGTTGTTCATTCTTATTGTTTATTGTATCTGTATCCACAATGAATGAGGATGACGACGACGACGACGCGACGACGACGTTCTTGCTTTTCTTGTTGCTTTTCTTGTTGCTGTTATTGTTTTTTCATTTGCCTTTCTTTCTATTTTGTTGTTGTTCAAATTCCAGTTCTTCTTCTTTTAGAGTAGATTCTACCATTTTATTTAATTTCATTTTTTGATTTTATTTTATTTGCTTTTCAAGTTGTTTCGATTGTTGCTTTTGCTGATTGAGCGAACTCATATGCACGAATCTCTGGGCGTACATACGTATGTATGTTTGTACATACTCATGCCATCCTTCCGTCTGTAAGTATGTATGTTCGTACGTATGGCCACAGTTGCCGTTTTGGTACATTTGTACCAAATGTGGTACTTTTTTTTTTTTTTTTTTTACTTTTGCTACATTGAAACATACACATTTAAATTTTTGTACATTTTTGCAAAAATACTCAGCTGCTTGAGAGAATGGAAGACAAAAAAACAATCTAGGGGAATACCTTCAGACAGGTCAATTTAAAATTAAGTACATGGGAGGTAAACAGACTAAGTTTGCCACTTAATTCGGCGGCAGCAGAGCGAATATTCTCAGATATTACTTATTATTATTATTATTATTATTATTATTGGTAGAAAAGTTCGAGCGTCATCTGTCCGTGGCACTGCGTCTGAGAAGAATAGATATTGTGCCAAACCCTTTATTTTACCTAGAGTAGAGTATTCTTGATACTCCAGTGATCCTTGCCCATTGTAGATCTTCTTTGTGTATGTAGGGCAGGACATTTTGCCAGTCTATGTAGTGAGGTTTCTCCCTTTTCCAGGCAGAATCTACACTCTTCGCTGTTGGTGAGTCCCGATCCCATATACATATATATACGCTCGAACATAAAACTTAGAACAACCTAATCATGCTCATCGAACTCTTTGGTCATCTCAGAACTATTAAATTTAATACATTTTTATATCATTTATCTTATGGATTAAGAATTGTTAAGTTCTTATTGAAGAGGTTTTTTTTTTTGTTTTTTTATAATAAGTATAAAACATGTTTTAAAAAATAAAATAGATGCCTTTGAATTTATAGAAATTAAATAGAGAAACAGAAATGGTACATTTTTCCTGGCTCTGGTACATTTTTTTTTGGTACCTACAAGAAAATTAAGTCGAACGGCAACCATGCGTCTGGCAGTGAGACTGACTATTTTCTTCAGGCTGGTCCATTGAAGAGCTGCCAACGCATAAGAAATTCCCTCAAATCATATAATCGTTTTATTTGCTCATGCATACATATGTACATACATACATAACATACATATGTATGTATATCAAAAGCAAAAATATTTGCCTACCCAAAACAACGCGGTCATTTCGATTCATTAACGCTGAGGTGGTCAATTAATTTAATAAATATGTCGCAGGCTGCTGTACATGAGGTATTACATACATATACATATGTATACCAAACCAGAGATATATTTTGTCTATACATATATCTGTATTCGCACATTGTTTTTATGACAAATTACTCAGCTTCTTATCGGCTCTACTTATTAGCTCGTAGAATCGTTTAAGTACATATTGAAAGACGGGCGGCAGCTACTAAAAGCTACTATAAGTACTATTTACAGTCCAAATCGACGTTGTACCCCATTGTACTTATATGTACATATGTAAATATAATAAGTAATTATTATTATTTTTATCAATATTTTAGTACAGAATACGTGTAGGTATACATACACGGCGTGGAAAAGGGATTTTTATAAATGGGGGAAAGGCCAAAAACATTATGCATATGAAATTAAATTGGCTCGTAACGGCAACTTAATCGACATGGAGGTCAAAAAGAACGCACCCTCTATATTTCATGTTAGTATGACGAGTAACGCATACTATTAAATTTTTTCAGAAGTTTTTTTATATTCGCTTATTACTGGGAAAGAGAGGAGCGTAGTATAAATGAGTACTGGAGAGCCCATAAAGGCATGCGGCAGGCCAAAAAGCTCATAAGTCTCAGAAATATTGGGTCTGAAGTTAGGTAGTCCAAGTCTTATGTACAAACGAAGGGTTAAAATCTGCACTGGATGCTCAACAGTGTAGCAGTGTAGACTTAATTACCACTTGAAGAAGAAGGGGCTTGTAAATGAAGATCTGTGTAGGATTGTGACAATCGATTAGTTATTTTAGTCCCTTGAAGATTCTAAGATTCTAATGTAAGAGAACATGGGCTTTGTTTAATCGTGGTGCTCTTATGCTCTTTATACACTGGGGAAATGGAATGATTGACCTCTGAAGATTATTTTGAAGAACTGTTGGGGACAGGCTTAGTGTTTTCAGGAAACTAGAGATCTTTTAGTCTGTTATAAGGCTGAATGGGGATCTACCATAATTCTAGATGGAAGGCGTTAAATAGAAGGCACTTAATGGAAAATTATATAAAATATGTAATGATAATTGATATGAAAATGGAATGAAATTGAGAGAAAGAAAGAGAGAGAGAGAAGAGAGAGAGAGAGAGAGAGAGAGAAGAGAGAGAGAAAGAGAGAGATAAAGAAGACAGAAATATATATATAGAGAGAGAGAGAGAGAGAGAGAGAGAGAGAAATATAGAGAGAGCAATATGGAGATAGAAAAAGAGAGAGATCTAGAAAGAGACAGAGCGGCAGAGATGGAGAGAGGGACAGAGAGTGAGAGACAGATAGAGGGAGAGAAAGAGAAAAAGAGAGAGAAAAGTATAGAAAGAAAGAGAGGGGAAAGGAAACAGAGAAACAGAAAGAGAGAAATCAACAGAGAAATAGAAAGAGAAATAAAGATTAAAAGATAGATATAGAGATAGAGAAGAGAGAGAGAGAGAGAGAGAGAGAGAGAAAGAAAGAGAGAGAGAAAGAAAGAGAGAGAGAGAGAGAGAGAGAAAGAGAGAGAGAGAAAATATAGAAAGGCAGAGGAAGACAGAGAGAGAGAGAGAGAGAGAATATAGAAAGGCAGAGAAAGATAGAGAGAGAGAGAGAAATATAGAAAGGCAGAGAAAGTGAGAGAAATATAGAAAGGCAGAGAAAGTGAGAGAAATATAGAAAGGCAGAGAAAGATAGAGAGAGAGAGAGAAATATAGAAAGGCAGAGAAAGATAGAGAGAGAGAGAGAAATATAGAAAGGCAGAGAAAGATAGAGATAGTGAGAGGGAGAGAGAAATATAATAATTTAAAAATGTTCCTTTAAATACACCTGCTTGCCTTATAACCTACTTCATTTGCTTATTTATTTCAGTCGTTGCGTTATCGCGTCAATTTCTAATTATATTTATATATGTATGTACATACATACACATATACTCTTCACAAAACCATCCCAATATGAATTTTTCTAGTGCTTCGTTACTTTGCGCGTCATAATGATTTTTTTGACAGGGTTGAGTTCTTAAATCTTTCTTTCTTTTCTTAAATAATAGATAAGATTATTGTTATTATTTTATTACTGAGAGATAAGGGCGTTTTCAAAAGAAAGCTATGAAAACACATCATTTAATTTCTCTGCATAGCATTGCTCAGTTTTTATGAACGTATCACATAACACAATTGAAGTCAATCAAGAAATTTTTTTTTTGTTGCAACTTGCAACCTTATCGTATATTAATGAGAAGTTACAAAAAAGCTGCTTTCACCTATAAACCATGTACATACGTAGAAACATATTATGAGTATTCATTCAGACCTCGAACTTAGTGAAGTTCTTTGAGAACTTTTTAAACAGCCGTCAAAGCTTCCATGTACATATTTTGACAGTTAACGCAAAGAAGTTCTCAGAGTTCACTCCTTGGAGGGTTCGAATGAATTCCCAGATTCTGAAAGGGTAAATATGAGCCGGGCTATCACAATGCTTACTGTTTTTTTTCCAGGGTCGCTGTTTCCAAATTTAAGGTTCATATTGTATGTATGTAGCTCCATCGGATCGATTTTTAACCATAACCTCCAAAAAGCGGGTTTATTGGGCTTCTTTTTGAGGTTAAATATAAATCAATTCCATTTGTTTGGGAGTGAAATTTTGTCAATTCTCCTGATTATTTATCGAGGTAAAACGATTGTGAATGGGGTTGAATCTTAACCAATGGAGCCCGAAGTTATTTAACGGCTGGACTTAGACACCCGAATCGGTTAAACTGAACTGAATTGAATGAAAGTGCAATGAACGTGAGGACAGATTATTTGGCCGGCAAATTCCACTGAAGGGAATACGTTTTTTAAGTTTCTATACATACATACATACATACATACATACATACATACATATATGCATACATTCATTCATACATAAATTTGATACATAAATTCATTCATACATACAATATGTATGCATACAAATGCACGTACAAATGTGTGCATACAGAAACATCAGATTGAATCAGCCCCGTGAAATTGTCGACACAGCGACGAGCAAAATGCACAGAATAAAGAGATCAGAAACGAAAAAGACAGCTGTCAGCTCTTGGCGAACCCATCGAGATCACCGATCAGCAATCGCTCATTGTGAGGCGAAGTTTTTAAATCGAATAAATAAAAGGCCAAGTGTAAGAAAATGGTCAAATAAAAATATAGTTTTGAAAGAAGCACTGTCGTAAGTTTGTTTCGCAGACAACAGCGCAGCGCAGCGCAACGATCGATCGGAACTCAATCGGCACGATCACTAGCCAACTGATCCATCCATCCATCGATCGATCGATCGAACGCTCTCATTGACATAATAGGCAAACACACCAATGAACTGAGGGACCGGCAAACCCGACAACATTCACAAAATAGCTTGCTGGCGTCGCAAGTCTGCAAATGCAGAGGTTTTATAAATAAATTTTCGATCTCCTTCTTTTCATTTCATCACACAGCGCGAACGAGCAAACGTTAAGCGGCAATGCAATTGATAAAAAAAGAAAGAAAGCAAGAAATAAAAAGGAGCAAAGCGATCACACGAGACGAAGATTTTAGTCGCCACGATTCCGGCGATTCCCAATCAACAACGCTGTCAGCAACCGAGTCAATAGCATATAGTGAATCCAGTGAATTAATATGTATGAAAGAAAGATACCGATTTCGATTAATGTTGGTCGAAAACTTTGAACGCTATATTGTGATATTTTCTGTGCTGTTTTATTCAAATATAAACGTAGCTATATAAAAATACGAAAATGTAGAAATTCAATCGACTCTGAATAGAATTAACTAATTTCGCAAGGCCTGTTCATATTACGAGGGTTGTTCACACAACAGGTGCTCAAAATTGTGTGTGTATGTTTTTTTTTTGCATCATATGTTTCAAATATTTCTACAAATTTACATGTAACGATCACAAAATAATTTTTTTTCAAAAAAAGCTCTTCTTTTCTATTCAAAAAGAATTTTGCTTCTAGCGTTCTCCTAATGATTGAAAAAACGTGTGTGAAAACAGAAAAAATGCAGTTAAAATTACGAAAAAATGCCGTCAACGTTTCAAAATTATGCACTTGAAAAATGTCATGCACTTAAAGTCATTTGAAATAACTCAGTTCTTGCATAGCAATGCTTTAAACGCAATCTATACCTTCTTTAGGGCAAATTTTTCAAAGCCCTAATCATTACTCTGTATAGATTTGATGTATCAAACAATATCGTCTTTACTCTCTTTTAAGCTACACAAAAAAAGTATGACGCAGTGACGAACAGCATGATACTGTTTCAAGCAGTATGGTTGGTAGCCTTCGGCTAAGGGCTGCTATCGCCATCTCTCCCCTTCTCCCTTTGTCTCTTGCTCGCACTTTCTTCCCTTCTCTCCCTCTACTTCTATCTACCCCCACCTCACTTTACCACTCCCTTACACTATCTACCTCTCTTTACTTCACTCTACCCCTCTCTACCTCACTCTACCTCGCTCTACGCCTCTCAACCTCACTCTACCTGTCTCTACCTCTCTCTACCTTCCCTCTTCACTCTACCTCACTCTACCTCACTCTAGCTCACTTCTTCTAGCTCACTCTAGCTCACTCTAGCTCACTCTAGCTCACTCTAGCTCACTCTACCTCTCTCTACCTCCTCTACCTCACTCTACCTCACTCTACCTCACTCTACGTCTCTCTACCACTCTCTAACACTATCTACCTCTCTCTTATTCTCTCTCGCTCTCTCTCTCCATCCCAATCCCTCACCCCCTACCCATCCAAAATCCCAGTTCGTGACACTTTCCCCCATATTCCACCCTTCTTCCTCGTCCACACTTTTACACCTCGCCTATCCGTCTCCCTCTCTCCATCCCTCTTTATCCCTATCCACCACCACCGCCAACGCCACCGCACCCTAACCCTTTCTCACCCTCCTTTACCACCTCTCACCCTCTCCCACCCTAACTAACTCTTTTTAACTCTCTCTATCAAACCTCTTTTTATAAAATAAGACGTATACGTAATGTTACGGCCTACAAATTTTTTTTCAAGAAATATTGCTCATACGTCGGGTTCTAAAAGTAAGAATTTTTCCATAACTCACGAACAAACATAACAAAATCTCTCAAAGCTCCGAAGCTTGCTACTTGGGCACAGCTGGTTATAAACGAACAACGCTTTTTAATCAATTTTTTTATATGCATTGATACTAGTGTGATGTTTATAACAGACCCTTATACTGGAGGTACCTTTAAAAGTGCTACGATCTTGTTCTTTCCCATGGCCCCGCAAACACGCATACCAAATTTCGTGAATATAGCTCAACTCCTTCGATAGTCCTGTTCCATACTAGGAGACACATTTTGTTTTGAAGAAGAGAAGGCCGGGCTCTCTCTCTCCTCTCTCTCTCTCTCTCTCTTTTGTATGGTCTATCTCGATGGTTCTGGGTGTTATCACACATACCACCACAAAAACGCAATATCATGCCTCGGCACAGAGTGTGTCGGTCTATAAAAATGTGTTTCAGAGGAATATTTTCTTTTTTTTTTTTTATAAACTAAAGCATTTTGAAACATTGTGAAAATCTGCAAAATGACAAATGAAGAATAATGGCTGTCGCATTGATGGCAATTTTTTTTGATACTAGGATTGAAATGGGAAGGAAGCACAACCATAATTAAAAAAATAATAAATAAATGTGTCCCTATTGGAATACCTACGTAGTTTAAATTCGAGTTTCCAGGTATTTTTAAACACCGTAGTACATGCGCCACCCACATTGCTGACCCTGGCATATAGGTACACAAACCAAGCGGACAAATGGCAACACAGCCGAAACTCGCTAAACAAGCTGCCATACCAACCTAGTAATCCATAGTCATGTAGCGGCGATAGCTGCATCTGTGAATGATCGCAGCGCTCACTTGAATTCAAGCGAACACTTTTGGTCAGAGTGCTGAGAGCCAGATTACGGATTACGAGTTTCGGGCGTTTCAGAAACATTTTCCATTTCGAATTTCTTGAGAAGTTCAGTCTGATGTTGAATGTTTTGCACCACAATATTGTCAAAAATATATTAATTTGTTATTTCATTTTAAACATAGCTTGGCTTACTATTGGAGCCTCTAATATTTATTCTGTTGATAACGACGCTGATTTATTCGCGATGAGGATGAATTGCTGACTAAGTTTTAGTAAGTGTTGTTGTGCTAGTTGTATTGTTGTCAGCTTCTTTACTATCAATCTTAAAATGATCTTCAAAAGCTAAAAACTTTACATTTTCTTGATTTCTATTACTTACATATATACTTTAAATGTCATAGAATACTATGAGGTAATAAAACTATACAAAAAGACAAATAGTCTACCTGGGAACAAAGGTCGCTGTACCTACTTCACTACCTACGCATCAAATGTGCATACTTAAGTGTCCGAAGAACACGAAATCGAACGAAATTAATTACGCCGAGTTGAAGGGAATCGAATGTCCCATTCTCATATCTCAAATTAGTCATACCCTCGGCGGACGGTCATAAACTGACAAGTGCGCACATTTGCGTGTGTCGCCATCTAAATGAACTAAAAACAAAACTGAAAAGGCAAACACACAAAGAGCGAAAGGGATCCGACGAGACGATCAGTAGCCTTCCATAGATTTAACACGATTTGCTAAATATCTCTCCTTTGGGAAATTCCCAATAATTCTTCAATTAAATCTTCAAATGGATTTTCAATATTTAAGTCAACGGGTAAGACAATTACGACTTAATCCGACGCTGTTTTCTTTTTTATATCCGTTTGCGCGGTTGTGTGTAACACGTAGAACCAGTCGATATAGACCATACAAAATATATATAGAAATGATCAGAGTCAACAGGAGATTCGATTTAGCCATGCCCGTCTGTATGTCTGTCTGTCTGTCTGTCTGTCTGTCTGTCTGTTTTTTGTCTGTTTGTTTGTTTGTCTGTCTGTCTGTCTGTCTGTCTGTCTGTCTGTCTGTCTGTCTTTTTGTCTGTCTGTCTCTCTGTCTGTCTGTCTGTCTCTCTGTCTGTCTGTCTGTATCTCTGTCCCTTTACAATTTCCATATCGAAGGGGAAATGAGGTATGAGTGTTTGCGGAGATATGAGTAAAAACAAGTTGTAGAATGGACCAGATCGGACCATTTTTAAGGGAACCTCCAGTGCAAGGGTCTGTTACGAAAATCATCAAAACTGTTCTAAAACCGAAATTTTTTGAGATATTTTTATGAAATTTGATGAGTGAACATATGTCAAGGCCTTTATGACCTTAAATCTGCAATATTTATGGTGAGTTCTTATGAAGTTCCTTTAAAAAAAAAAACTCTCATCATTTTCGTAGACTTTTGCACTTTAATATGTAAAGAAAAGAAAAAACCACTTCTATTTTTCGTCGCTGTACGACATCCATCACATTCGGTAGATAATATCAAAGGCCCGCTTTTTTCTGGCCCCAGATCTTACACCAATTATACTTCAAGTCAGGTACTTTAAGCCAAATTGGTTTAGAGTCTAGTATATACCCGTGGGGTTTCATTCGACTTTTTATCTTTTTCCACGGGGCTCCAAATCCACCGTGTTCCCAATCTTGCCCCCTCAGTGGGTATGGACCGATTTTGCTATCTTGGGTAAGAATACGGTTATAACCACAGCCCCCACGATACTCCCCGAAGGGCCATTCCCAATGACCGGCAGGATACTAAAACGTATCCCGGGCCACCGGTCCCCATGGTCCCATGTTATGTCTAGTTAATGGCGTGAATAAAACTATTGCCAGTATAGCTTAGTATCGGTCATATGTAATGATGCCATCCCTCCTTTTTTTCGCGGATAGTCCTTTTTTTTTTTCCTCTAAAAGCCCATCCCGTGAATGAGATTTAAATCGTTTTTTATCCTTTTGAAATTCAAAAATTCACCACAAGACATGCAAATGACATAACACACGCGGCGAAAAAAAAAACGTGGAAAACTAATACACACACGCAAGCGTAGTTGCCATACCGACATTTTTCGGTCACTCTTTGTGAATTCACCATAGGGATGGGCGATAGTTGAAAAAATATCTAATTCGATATTTTCGATATATAATATATTAAAAAAATATCCAATAGGTAGTAATTAGTTTAGGAGAAAAACATCGATACTATCGATCAAAATCTGAAAACTAGCTCCATTACAACTGCCCTGCAGGAAATGTCAATAGTGAATCTATACTCTTTCTCTACTGAGTGCGTCAACAGTACTACTGACCAGTTATACCCATCGCAATGCTTTGCGTTATTGACATTTAACATTGAGTTGTCATTGAATGTCAACAGTAGACCGAAAAACTATTGACGACGGTACAATTTTGCAGACAAAAGGAGTACTCTTTCGCTTTATAAGGAGACACGTTTTTGACATGGTCAATAAAGATTAACTATACCTCTTGACAGTACAGTTGCTTTAATGATACCGCCTATAAATACTGTTGACGTTGGAACTAGTTCTCTTGTCTATATTGAAGTCAATATAGACATGGGGCCATATGGCGACAGGCTTCCTGCAGGGTGCTAATAACGACGACAGTGGCATTATTGTTAACGAATACAAAAATATGTGGATTGAATAAAATTTGTCAATTATTTTTCTAAATAAAACACTGATAAATATCCTATTTTTTATCCTTTTTCTCTCTCCTCAAAATCCCGCGATATCATTAAATTTCTCAGGAAAACCCTTTTTTTTTATCATGAAAAAAATATACCAGCATTATGTATGTCCCTAATAATATTTAGATCAAGTTTAAAAAAAATAAATTCTATTTTCAAGATACAACTGCGAATGACCCAAATTATTAAAATGTGATAAACGGGTCTGTAAAGGTGCACAACTGCCAGAAGCTTTTGAATACCGAATTGTGTGATTTTGTTATTCTTTTGCGATATATTGAGTCTCTCTATATTTATTAAATAAAATTCACTTACCTTTCAGCCTTTCACGTGTACTTTCTACCGTAGCCTTATGTGAATTTGCAGTGGACTCTGGAAGAAAAAAAGCAAAATTTATTAAGAATTCTTTATGTGTTTAGACAGCGGAGTGGGACGAAAATAAAAACGGAAGAACTATGATTAAGTTAGATTAGGTTAGGTTTAGCGTGGCAGCCACCATGAGGGGGGGTCATACTTAGGCCGCATATCAGTATGTTGTATGTATATTATATATAATTTCTACCGATCGAATTTCCAAAAATTTGAAAAATCGGCATAGCAAAAGGACGGTGGTAAAAAATTAGTTGAACAAAAGTTGGCATATGATGCTACTTTATGATCTCGGAAGGCTTAAGAGTATTGTTGTCCTAATGATCGTGGTCTTGGGTCGTGGTCTGTTTTAAGAAATATTCAAATATATGTTTATGTATATGTATATGTATATTAGGGCTGCTCTTAACTCTATGGAGAAATTTTGTAGCGAGTTTCTGATCGGTCTCAGGGTCCAGAAGTGTTCCATTAGACATGGAGGAGAAACGTGAGAAATTTGGAGGCAATCGGATAACGGGAACCCGTGGCAGTTTTCAATTGAAGTTTGGGAAATTGCCAAAAATAGAGAGGAAACGGCCCTTAACTCCCCACAAGGCGCCCCTACGGATATATAACGTATGGCCAACCCCCATTATTTTTTTACTCCGAACATTTTTTCCGAACAAACCTACCCCCTATCTCCCCTCCTTAAGGGGGCTCCCATACAAAAATAATTTTTTAAAAACTTTTCCCCCCATCTTCCTAACTAGCCC
This sequence comes from Chlorops oryzae, assembly GCA_020466095.1. Classification (NCBI taxonomy): domain Eukaryota; kingdom Metazoa; phylum Arthropoda; class Insecta; order Diptera; family Chloropidae; genus Chlorops; species Chlorops oryzae. The sequence continues at coordinate 25,255,810 of CM035806.1, read as the reverse complement.
CAGAGTGCTCCTAGAGGAGTCAAATGTATGACCGACCCCCATTAACTTTGTCCCCCTAACATTTTCTCCGAACATACTTAACCTCTATCTCCCCCCCTTAAGGGGGCTCCCATATAAAACTACCTTAATTTGAGCAAAAATTCATACAAAATGGCCGTCACTACAGTCAAACCCCTCCTAGGGGGCTGATATATATGACCGACCCCCATTATTTTTTTACCCCAAACATTTTCTTCAAACATACCTACCCTCTATCTCCCCTCGTTAGGCGGGTCCCCATACAAAATTAAGCTTAAATTAAAGAAAAATGCCTCACGAACTTCAATCTATAATATAGATGCCGTAGGAACAAGAAAGAGCATGTTCAGCATGCATATTCGAAAAATTTACAAAATTACCTTTTAAACGAGCCTAATATGAAGAATATTGGATTAGTTTTTGGTGTGTTTTAATAATATGATATATTTTATTACCTTTTTTTTTTTAAACTGAATTTTGGGTTCCATCCCCTAACTGGTCCAATAATGACCCTAGTAGAAAAAAAATATATTTTCGAGTCAAATGCCGCAAACCTCAATCTATGACGAGTTTTTTGAGACTGTACCCATTAAAATCGGTTAGTAGTTTCTATTCATAAAATTAATTCAAAACAAATATTTTTTGAAACGCATTATTCACTGTTTTTACGTTCGTTTCTTGAGTCTTTGCATGCGTACAGACCGAGAGAGCCATGCGTACAGACCGAGAGAGACATGCGAAGACCTAAGAAACGAACGTGAAAACAGTGAATAATGCGTTTCAAAAAATATTTGTTTCGAATTAATTTTATGAATAGAAACTACTAACCGATTTTAATGGGTACAGTCTCAAAAAACTCGTCATAGATTGAGGTTTGCGGCATTTGACTCGAAAATATATTTTTTTTCTACTAGGGTCATTATTGGACCAGTTAGGGGATGGAACCCAAAATTCAGTTTAAAAAAAAAGGTAATAAAATATATCATATTATTAAAACACACCAAAAACTAATCCAATATTCTTCATATTAGGCTCGTTTAAAAGGTAATTTTGTAAATTTTTCGAATATGCATGCTGAACATGCTCTTTCTTGTTCCTACGGCATCTATATTATAGATTGAAGTTCGTGAGGCATTTTTCTTTAATTTAAGCCTAATTTTGTATGGGGACCCCCCTAACGAGGGGAGATAGAGGGTAGGTATGTTTGAAGAAAATGTTTGGGGTAAAAAAATAATGGGGGTCGGTCATATATATCAGCCCCCTAGGAGGGGTTTGACTGTAGTGACGGCCATTTTGTATGAATTTTTGCTCAAATTAAGGTAGTTTTATATGGGAGCCCCCTTAAGGGGGGGAGATAGAGGTTAAGTATGTTCCGAGAAAATGTTAGGGGGACAAAGTTAATGGGGGTCGGTCATACATTTGACTCCTCTAGGAGCACTCTGGGGCTAGTTAGGAAGATGGGGGGAAAAGTTTTTAAAAAATTATTTTTGTATGGGAGCCCCCTTAAGGAGGGGAGATAGGGGGTAGGTTTGTTCAGAAAAAATGTTCGGAGTAAAAAAATAATGGGGGTTGGCCATACGTTATATATCCGTAGGGGCGCCTTGTGGGGAGTTAAGGGCCGTTTCCTCTCTATTTTTGCCAATTTCCCAAACTTCAATTGAAAACTGCCACGGGTTCCCGTTATCCGATTTCTTCCAAATTTCTCACGTTTCTCCTCCATGTCCAATGGAACACTTCTGGACCCTGAGACCGATTGAAATTCCATTTTGGGAATTAAGAGCAGCCCTAATGTATATGTATATGTATATGTATATGTATATGTATATGTATATGTATATGTTTATGTATATGTATATGTATATGTTTATGTCTGTGGTATTGTATTGTCATGCTCGCCTGACACTTGTTTTATAGCTATAGTGCACTTCGGCTTGATTTCTTCCCCTTTCCGAATATGTTTATAGTGTGTGTATGTTTTAACGATTTTATATTATTTATAGGTGAAAAGCTTTTTCGGAACTCCGCTTTAATATACATATGTATATGGTAAGATGCATTAAGACATATTATATATAACGCAAAGCAAAAAAAAGCAGCTCGTATGAATTAAGAAGAAATAAGTTTTTAAAAAAAACCGGTATTTGTGAACAAGTTTGCGGAACAAAATTAAGTAATCTGTACCCAACAAGTCTACGATCAACACGCATATTAAGTTGATAATTTTTAAAAACGATATGGCACACAAAACTTCCATTTTGCGGTGATAAAAACAAATTTGGAAATGTCGAGCAAAACAACAATTCGTACGATCAGAAAGAATGAAAGTGACACACAATGTACAGTGTAATAAAATGAAAATGTTTTAGAAACGGCATATTACGAAAGTAAGCAAGGTGAAAACGTCAAAAATCATTGAATTCTATTGAAGAAATATCATTGAAACGTTGTAGAATATGTAGGTACGGTATGAAAAATTGATTTTCGTACATTCAAATTTTTTGATAAAAATCTCTATAACATGAAAATTTTGGATGGAAAATCCTAAAATTGGACGATACATTTCAATTTAAGTTAAAAAACAAAAACCAAAATAATATATTACAGAATTACAGGCCCGTAGAGAGAAATTTGGGTCCCGGGGGATTTTTTCCCGGGGCCCTCACAGAAATGTGCGACCAAAAAAAAAAAAAAAAAAAAAAAAAAAAAAAAAAAATCTCCTTGCCAATTGTGGGCCCCTTCAGAAAGCTCGGGCCCGGGGGAAAATCCCCCTTTTCCACCCCCTCTCTACAGGCCTGGAGAAATAACAAACGAATAAGTATTTTTGATACTCCCTCCTTGCGGACATTCCTCTTAAGCGGACGCTTTTTTAGAATGCTCCTATGTTCTTGCTTCTTAAATAGTTTCCTCTTAAGCGGACATATTTTTCAGTCCTGCAGTTGTCCGCTTAACAGAGAGGACACTGTATAAACCTATTTTATAAAGATTACAGATTTTTTACAAATAAATATTTTTTTTTTGTATGGATTTGGCCCTCTGGCGAAGTGGAGGAACTGCGACCATTAATAGATCTATTGTTCCACTTGTTCTCGTTAAGTTAATCTGTTCTATTATGTCCTCTATATTCCTTATGAAGAAGAGGACATTCAGATAAGTTTCGAGCCTCAGCTCGTCGTGTCTTAAGACGGGTTTGTTGAAGACTTTGAGTCTTAGCCTACATTGGGCAGTGAATTCACCCATTATATTTAATGCAGTCTCTTCGTCCTCAACGATGGAGAGTCTGCAATCGGAGTCTCCTATCAGGTGCATCTTTTGGAGCTGATATTTCAGTCGGCAGCGGCCTGAGAGAAGGGAAAATAATCTACCTATATTTGCTTTCCCCAAATCTTAGCATATCTGAGGTCCTGACTTTATATGGGTTCGCACTGAGTTTTGCCTGTCTCTGGCGAAGCCAAGACGGCTTCCCCAATATTCTTTGTTGGACCGTAGCTCACAGTTTCCGAAAGCACTTTTAGCTGCGGCAATTGAGATTCCACAAAACGGTTCAGGCCCGATGAGTTCGCTTGCAGACCCACGTCTAATCCTAGCCAATTCATCTGCTGATTGCCTTTTGACCCATAATTCTGTAGATTAATACTCTCTTGAGGTTTCTACCATTTGCTAAGCTATTCCAAATGGTATGATATTCCTAATTGAGGGACATTCCTTTTATTAGAAACAACATGGAATAAAAAAGCATAACTTAAAAGCTTTAAGATAATTTCGAAAAATAATCAAATAAAATACAGAAACATTTAATTTCCGGAAAGCCAAATTCAGATAATTTCGTTGCTAATTCTGAGATCCCGATCTCTTTTAGAACGTTTGATATGCTGCTTGAGCAGCATCAGTTGGTTCTTGGCTCAAGTGTAACGATGCCACCACAAAAAGCGAAAAAAAAAATCCAGCAACGCAACAAGTTAGCAAACTATTCAAGATCTTCGGCCGCATTGAATTGGCAATTTCATATTGTTCGGTTGAATTATGAGTGGAACCGGTTTGCGGCGATCATGGTTTCAATGTAACTAGTTCCGAAGCCAAGAGCTTAGATTTGTGCTCTTTCTTCTTTCTGTTGTGCTAACTGAAACCAGCCAGGTTTTGATTGTTGGGCTCGGTCGTGTTGGGTTCAGTTGTTAGGAATTTTTATAGAAATCAAGAGTGCAGATTACTCGAGGAGCTGGCAGCATGTGTGAGGCAAATCGTTGAACATGACATGTTTGTGTGCGCGTGCACGAATTTCATACTGCTAGAAATGGGTTGTTCTTAGAGTCAACTGACGGGGAAAAATATTTAAAGAAAAAAAAAAAAAAAGCATAATAAGCATATTTCCTGTTGAATAATAGGCATCATTTTTCATACATCGTCACCGATTTGCATCACAAAACGAAGTTACAACTAAAACTGAGCCTTGAATGAAGAGATGACAACTGCAATGGCCAAAGTTAAGCAAAAACAAAAACAAAAAAAAAAAAATCAAATTCAATGACGACATCCTGGCGGCAGTTATATTGGTATGTCGTTCCAGTCAGGCAACGCTGAATGCGACATCTGCGGGGTCCAATCGAATCCAATCCAAACGCATCCCATCCCAGCCCGACCCGATGCGATACGATACCATACGTTTTGATCCAATCCAATCGAAAGCACAAGCAGGAAGCCTCAGCAGGTTGCTGTGACAACTTTAATCGCTCTAAGCGAACTCGCAGCGGATGTGAGCAGAAATTTTTAAATGCCAACTGTTGACGTGCATTTAATTCTCCTTATTAGAATTATGCGCAGCTCTCGGCCTTTTGCTGAATAGACAAAAAAAAAAAAAAAAAAAAAACGCGCGCACACACACACGCACACAAGCAAAGGTCTTTTTTTGCAGCAGGTTGAGAAAGCCATGAATGATGCGGCTTGGAGTGAAAAAGCTTTTTCCAACGAAATGGACGCATTTGGTCACACAAATGGACAGGTGTACGGACGGACGGGCAGACACACACCTACCTACCTATAGCTACACTGATATGGTTGTTGTTTTCTTTGAGTCCTAGTGCCTTTGTAAATGTAGGAATTATCAATCGTTTTTATACCCCGCATTAGCAGGGTATATTCGTTTTGTGCGGATCTTGTAACATCTGAAACTTAGCTCCGTAGATATAAACAAATACTTATGTATGTGTATATATTCTTGATCAGGATCGAAAACTGAATCGATTTATACATATCCGTCCGTCCGTCCGTCCGTCCGTCCGTCTATGGTCAGATCTCCGTTCGAACAGCTGTGCCAATCAGGCGAAAATTCGCCACACAGGTAAATCGGGCCCCGTGTACCTATGATCCTAAGTGAAAAAGGGAGACATCCGCCCACTGCCACGCTCACAAATTAATTTTATGAGTTTTGAGCAAGACGCTTAGAAATCGCGAACCACTCAAAACAGATCATTGATATTTGGAACACAGAAATATGCCCACAAATAGTGGTCTTTCGTAACTTGAGTACGGAATGGCGTAAGAGCTTCAAATTTCAAATATAACTTAATCACGATGTATCGCAGGTGTGTGAAAAACATAAGAGTGGTGCGCCCACTGCCACGCCCTTAAAATATTGATTCTTTTTTTTAACTTCTGTACAGAAAGGCTTAACATAATGAGCCAATATTGTCGGGAAGCTGGGTATACCAACCGACTTTAGCTTTTTAACTTATTTATATAGATACTAGTGTGATTTTCATAACAGACCCTTATACTGGCGGAACTCTTAAAGATACTCCGATCTGATCCATTTTCGAACTTGTTCTTACTTATGGCGCCGCAAGCACGCATTGGAAATTTCGTGAAGGTAGCAGCTCAACGACCTACTTCGATAAAAAAAAAAACTGCATACGGACAGACAGACGGACATGGTGACGCTGATCATTTCTATATAAGTATGTATGTATATTTTGTATGGTCCATCTCGATTGGTTCTGGCTGTTACAAACGTACGCACAAATGCAATATATCCTCGACACAGAGTGTGTCGGGTATACAAAAGTTCGATGTTCGACCGAGCGGGAATTCGAACTCCAGGACTTCTGATTACTGTTGTTCTCTGGGCAACGGGCAGAGGCCTCGCTGTTGAGAAAATGTGCCCGTGATTCATATTGCAGTTGGCCCCGTTGGCTCTTCTGCATCACCATTTCCAGGGTCAACTGGTGCCCGTCCAGTCATATGACCACACAAAATGTCAATAGTAGAATGCATTGTCAGCGGTACAGATTGTCGCCAGTACTGTTGACCGAGGAAATAGTGGAATAGTGGAAGCGTAACATGCTAACTCTTTTTAACGTCCAGACGATTCGATTTTCGTCCGTCTTAACCCTTTCAGACACGCTCCCAAAACCGATAGCATTAAAATCCCATAAGCTCTTGTCCCTTATAAGTGACGCCGGGTCTCAAAGGATTGCGACAATTGTTGAAGAAGTTTAGCTATCTTTATAGAATTTCTTATAGGTACAGACTGGATGGATGAGGTCCCATACTGTGTATTGCGCCCATCACAATGGCACTTACTTATGATATAATTAATAGTTACGTGAATTACATGGTGAAGCCATCTCGTTCAGCTGCTTGAAATGTGGCAACTGGAATTGGAAGTGAATTCACATATTCAGCTTATTTAGAAAACCACCTTTTAATAAAAAAAAAAAAAATTAAAAAAAAAATAATAACCAATGTGTTCGCCTTTGTTTGAAGCTACGAAATTGTTCGATGGAAAATATATTGTTCCTCGTAACAAAGAAATTCAAGAAAGACAACGAAAAAAAAAATTGTTTTCAAAAGCAAATTTCATTTTTTCTTAGAATCGCTTAAAAATGCAAACCGAATTTTCTTTGCTCGACTGCTGAAGATTTGAAATTTTCATTTTAAAAATAGTTTATCGCCTGAAGAATGTCATTGCCAAGTGTTTTATTTTTAAGCGAAAACAATTTTAAGACGTAAGAAAACCTTTTACGTCAATTTTTGACTTGGAAAATGTCGAAGTCGAACAGCAGTGTTTTTTTTTTTTTTTTTTTTTTTTTTTTTTTTTTGGGATGAGCTCTCAAAGAAATTCTTGCTGCACCAGTGTTGTAAACATATTTGTGGAATATCACAAAATATTGTATAAATGCATTTTCTATATTTAAAATCGCATAATTTTGATATTGAACAAGTAAGGGTGTTATAGCCGGACAATTCAAAGCACCCGAAAAAGATGAGCGCTTAGATACACTTTGTGACAAAAAAGTAACCGAAAATTATAAAAAAAAAAATTAATCCCCATCAGATGCAACACACTTATGCCAACACTTTTTATAACAACTTTTTGGAATGGCCTTCAGATCCTTTAGTTAATTTTTTTAATTATTTCTTCGACCCACCCATCCCACGGATCCCACGGAGCGGAAATTTCATGTCACACGGAGCCAAACCTGGTGTATACGCTGGTATTTCTTAGGCTTTTCGAGGCTTCCTGCGATGGTGCATTGTCATCGATCGATGTTCTAACGCAAACGCCTCAATGCGGTCAAATAAAATTCCTGAACTGATTGACTGAAACAAATGCTTGCTGTTATCTCTCTTACATTTGCATGACGATTATCAAGCACCATATATCCTTCAAACGATTTTTCTGATGTTTTCATCAGTTGAAGCGGTCGAAGGTCGTGGAGAGCGAGCGGCTTGTCTTCAACGGTCTCTCTTCGAAGGCTTTGTACGACTCGTGGGCTTGTGTTTTTGTGTTGATCAATCTGAATCACCTTAAGCTCTCTCCCAACAGTCGCAACAATTCCGCATAGGAAATTTGCTCAGAAACACAAAATTTTAGACATATTCTTATTTCGATATTTTTATTCATTGTAAAAATCGCAACACACTTCTGAGGTGCACCTACTTAGGCAGGTGCTGCAAATAAACTGATTAACAGATCGCGCTCATATTTGCCATAGCAAATTAAGGACAGTCCTCAACAGCTAACTCAACAAAATTCGATTTTTCTTTAATCACCATTTACCTGAGGAATTTAAATTATTTTACAATTTCCGAGTACTTTTTTCTCACAAGGCTATGAACATGTTTGAATTATTTTTCAAAACATGCACCAAGACCAAGCTCACTTCTGTTCAATTTTCTTTTGAAGAAGCTGTTTTTTACTGAGCAACGCTTTCGTAACCCACCCGCCCCCTTTTTCCTTCCAATTCATCGAAATTCATTCGAAGGTGTCAATATAAGTTCAAATTTCAAATTTTTTGTACTGGAGGTCGAATTTCCTCAAGATGGCTTCGAACTGCTTCGATAAGAAAATTATATACTGACAGAAGGACGGGCATGGCTAAATCGAATCTCCTTATCACGTTCATGATTTCTCTACATACATAAGTATTTCATGGTCATATGGTCTGTGTCTCGAATGATTCTGGGCGTTACACAAGTACGCACAAGCACATTATACCTTCGACACGTTTAGAAACATTAAAATCCTTCTTGGAATTGAAATACTTATATGCCAAGTGTGTCGGGTTTTAGCTTCTTCTCTCTCTTGCCCGTATAGCTCATATCAAATATTAATCGCAAAGTAGAAAAACTGACATTTTTTTTTTTTTTCAAAAAAATTTTAAAATTTGAACAATTTTCTTCATATCTCAAACGAGTAATTTCTAATCACTCGATTATCAACCATAATATTTGTTGCTAAAAATAATTTCGCGTCGTAAAAATGCGAGTTCACTTTATCGGCGTTTGTTTTGATTCTTTTTCGGTTTGTTTTTTTGCGGTTATTTTAATTGTAGCCTTTTTTTGTTACGTTCACATTTTTTTGCAGTTCATTTATTTATTTGATTTATATTTTGCTTTATATTTTTATTTGGCACACAACAACCGCTCAATGTGAGCACAAAGTCCATTAGAAATAAAACAAACGAGACGACTGCAAGCAAATGCTGTGATTTGATGCTTTGCTTGACTGTGAACAAATTTTATTGCAACATTATTTTCTTTCTTTAAATGTTATATTCGATTTTTTTTTTCTCTTTCGATTCTTGCATTTTCTGGCTATGTATGAGTATATTTTGAATTTGAGTAAAACGAAAAGGAAAATACGAAAAAAAAAAAAAAAAATTAATTTAAATTGAATTATTATAGCAAAACGCCAACAAGAGTACCTACGTAGAATAGAATCGTTGAAAGTCGGTCGGTCACTGGTCTTTTATTTTCGTTATTCAATGAAAGAATGCAGCACGGGCTCGGACTTGAAAGAGTAGGAAAACGCAATTCACTTCAAAGGAAAATATACGGGCTCTGAAAAGAAATTTCTGTATTGTTAAAGAAATTGCTAAGCAGAGAGATAGAGAGAGAAGCTCTTCATGCACCCAGGCGGAACTGTGTGCGGGAGGTGATCGAACACGTGCATAGCAGAAAGTACGATGTGCACGACATGCTGCTAATATACGAGATCTGTCCGAGATTTTCTGATACATCTCTTTAGGATGTATACCGTGGTGTGAAAACGGCATTCGCTGTGTATAGCATTGATTTATTTAAATATAAAAAATAGAGGCTTCGCTCGCTTCGTTCAATACACAAATGTATATACCGGGTGTGTGGCATAGTAGACAGCTTTCGACATATGTAATTTGAAAAGTTTTTTTTTTTTTCTTTTTCTTTTTTCATACACTTCGTGCCTTTACACCAAAATACCCGGCTTGACAGTGAATGATATGGGACTGACATGTCTTTCTTTTTCCAGTAAATTAGTTGCAAGGAAAATATTCTCATTCGTTTTTGATCAAAGTTTGAAAAAATTTTTTCCATTGATTTAATTTAAATAAATGCTCTAGAACAATTGACATTCAAGATCGCATTTTTCAATCACCATTGACTTTATTTGGCTACATTCAAACTAGCACCAAGCAACACAGCATTATGTGGCAGCGCTTCATTTTGATCTTGATAGTCCATCAAATTGAAATGGTTGCGAATCACTGGTCTAGAATAGTTTTTTCATAAATGCCTAACTAAAGACTAATGCCTTAATGAGTGCATTGCAAGGCAGACCCCCGGTAATTCCCCTGAGCGGCACTGTGCAGAAATTTCACATACATAGACATACATATGCATCAACAGTACCCCATTAGTGCCATCATAAAGGCGAAAAATGTTGCTTTTATCCAGAGCGGCAAAAAAAAATGCTGGATCGGAACCTGTTGCAAGTACATTTTTCGAGAAGCCAAATATTTTTGGAGCCAAATTTACGCCGCAGGAAAGAAATATTCCCAAAAATGAAAATCATATGCCTTTATGAATTGAACGATCGCCAACTTGGCAGTTACATGTTTAAGATTTTGATCTCAATTTGATCACTCATCATGCCAATTGAAGGTGTGAGGCACAGTGTAACGTGCCTCTGCATTTCGTGGCCAAAAAAGTATAAGGAGTGGTCGTAAAGCATTGAAACATTGAAATTGCAGGAGAGTTAATGGAATCAAAATTCAGAAATTTTTTTAAAAAATCTTGGAAATCTGCCCACTGCCACGCCCAATTTTTATTTGATTTTAAACACAATCGATGCTTTTTCGCTTTGAAACATGATGATTATAGTTTTGCATTTAACATTTTACAATGATTTTTTCATGTTCAACTTGATTCATTATCCTATTGACATCAAAAGAGCATCGTGCATGCCGTCGTATGCGTAACGTAATTGTGCATACAACAGAGCACAAGAGTAATGATGCATATTTGATAGATACTTTTTCGGATATTGGCCTAACGCAGGTTAGTGATATATTTAATAAGCTTAATAATTTGCTGGATTTGGTATGGGTCAGTGATAATATTAATTGTACTGTAACGATTTCTGAATTTTCATTCTCGCCGGCTTCCATACATCACTATCCACTTTCTATAATCTTAGAGTTTTATGACTTTTTACCACTTGTTTAAAATTCTAAAAATTCATTTTATTTCGACTTCAATAATTGTAATTTTGATCTTCTTAATCATAAAGTTGTTAGTATTGACTGGGATACCTTGTTGCAACCGTTAAACACCGAGTTGGCGTTCAGATCCTTCAAGTCAGTGTTACTTAATATCTGCAGCGATATTATCCCGCGTATTTTCCATCGTAAATATAAAATACCCTGGGCAACGTTGGGGCTTAATAAAATAAAATATCTTAGAAATAAATTCTACAAAAATTATGTAGGTACGGGTAATTTGGATTATTTTACTAAATACCGGCATAAATATGCGTGAATTTAATTTCCTTAATAATTTCTTATTCACTAGATATATTTCAAAAATCGAATGCAGCATTAAGAGAAATCCAAAAGAGTTTTGGCGTTTTGTAAATTCAAAGAGAAAGAGTTCAAAAATCCCTATAACCATGCATTTAAATGATACTACCTCTAAAAATGCCTTAGAGTCTGCTAATTTATTTGCATTATTCTTTAAATCGAATTTTGCTCCTGTCTCGAGCATTCCAGATGTTCAGCACTGTTCGCATGATCATAGCTCTGGGATAGATTTTGGTTCGTTAAACTTGACGGACTGTGATATTATCCAGGGTATTACGCAGTTGAATACTTCTACTAAAATAGATTTAGATGGGATTTCCGGTATCATCCTTAAATCTTGTGTTCATAGTCTAGCATTGCCTTTAAAAATCATTTTTAATAAGTCACTATGTAGTGGTGTTTTTATTGACGACTGGAAGATTGCAACTATTAGCCCGATTTTTAAATCTGGTGATAAGAATCTTATGTGCAACTATAGCCCAATTTCCAAACTCTCAAATATCAGAAAACTATTTGAAGGTATTGTAAAGGTTAAAATGGCTTTTGCGACGAAAAATATTATCTCTACTTCTGAACATGGGTTTGTCGCGGGTAGATCAACTCTGACTAATCTCACAGTCTTTTCTGAATATTGCTTATCAGCTTTTTCGCAAGGCTCTCAAGTAGATGTTATTTATACGGACTTTTCGAAAGCGTTCGATAAAGTCTCACATCACATTTTAATCAGCAAACTCTCCTCAATTGGATTTCACTCCAAATTTTTGTTATGGTTAAAGTCCTATCTGTCCAATAGAATTTCTGCTGTTTGTATTGATTATGTTAAATCCGATTCTTCCATTGGAACCTCAGGTGTTCCGCAAGGCAGCATCTTAGGGCCACTGCTCTTTGTGTTGTTTATAAATGACATCACTAATTGTATTAAAGGCTCTCAATGCCTGCTTTATGCTGATGATTTGAAAATTTTTAAAAAAATTCGTAACCTGCAAGATCCCCTGATTCTCCAATCCGACATCAATGCGATATCAGATTGGTGTTTTCATAATAAACTATTCCTCAATTTCGATAAGTGCGCATTTGCAAATTTCTCAAAGGCTGATGCAGTGTTGAATACTTGTACATCTTATTCTCTTGAGTGCAATCCTCTTAAGCAAGTTGCTGTGTAAAGGATTTGGGAGTTGTTTTTGATTCTAAATTTTCTTTTACGCAGCACCTTAACTACGTCATTCCGAAGGCTTATCAAATGCTCGCCTTTATAAGACGAAATAGCACAAATTTCACGGATCCTTATACTTTTAAGTCACTTTTTAGTACGTTCTAGATTGGAATATGCTTCCATTGTGTGGAATCCATTCTATGCTACGCATGTTGCACGCATCGAACGGGTGCAAAAATCATTTACCCGTCTAGCGGTTCGTTCCATTAACTTTGGTAATGAGCTCCCTCCGTATATTGTTCGCTGTTCTTTAATCGGTTTAAAATCCCTTGAATCGCGTCGAGCTATGTTATCGGTTCTTTTTATTGCTGACATTGTTAGTTCAAGAATAGACTGCCCCCCTTTACTTGAACTTATTAATTTTAATGCGCCTGCTAGACATTTGAGGTTTTCTAATATATTTTATCTCGGCCTAAGGCGTACCAATTATGCTTGTTATGCGCCTGTTTATAGGTCTTTAGCGTTCTGCAACAATTTATCCTCCAATACATTTTTTGACTTGTGTTTACCAAAAGTAATATTAAAGTCGAGATTGTATTTTTTGCTTTAAGAAATTTAGATCTAAGTAGTCTGTACGAAACTCAGTTTCATTGACTAAATAAATAAATAAATAAATAAATAAAACGTATTTAAAAGTAAAAGCCAAATATTTGTACGTCTGTATACAATAGGTATGTCGAATTTAAGGTAAAAGAGAGTGCATTATTTTAGCTGCTGTATTGTTGCGTTACGATTCACCTTCAACGGTTAAGCTCAACGTTTTAAACTCACTGAAACTCGTCTTACAATGTAAATTTCATATGGGATCGAATCATAGCAATGGTATTGACTTCGCCCGGGGGATCTTCAATATTATTGGTCTCGAGCATGTTTAGATTCAATTTTTATAATATTGTAGTTGGTGCTATCATTTTATAGTATTTTTCTTGCGATTTTTCGTATAAAAGCTTCGTTGTTGCTATGGGAAAATTGCTGGGTACGCATGTTCAATGCTTTGTACCTCCTAAACTAATAGAGATCCCATTTTCAAACTTACATGATATATTCTTAACACCTGCAGCTAAAATTCGAAAAAAATAAAAAAAAAATCAAAAAGGTCCAAGTTGTCGTAATTGTGCTTTAACCATTTCAACACCAGTGCTACACTGAAAAAAAAAAAATTTTTTTTTTGATTTTTTTTGCATCCTTGAATAGCTCAATAAATTTTCTTTAGAAACCGTTACTATTTATTTTTTGAAAAAAATTTTTTTTATTCGAAACATTGCATGCAAGAAAAGCTTATTTTTCATTTCATCAATTTTTACAGGCCTATATCTCGAAAACTAACGGTGATATATCAAAAAAATTTTGCCCATTAACTCACACTCTATAGTGGTGCAACTGATCCAAATATGAACGATTTTCAGAACATGACCCTTTTTTCGCTGCCCGCTTCACGTGAAATGCCCCACATGTATGATGGCTTTGCGTATTGTTTTTTTTTTTTTTTAACTCAGACACATGAAATATGAAATAATATAACACTGTTGCCAGGTTTTTAAGGGGAACATCCCTTTGAATGTTTCAGAACGAAGCCTTAAATGCCTAAAATATAATTTTGAAATCTTCTGAACACAATAACTTCATTCTGGGACCTTTCCCCGTCCAATTTTCTGGCCTAAAACTGTACTACATATGATAAATGTCTTTTAATTTAGAGGAGTGTAATATAAGTACAAACGATTATTGTTTTGATCAAATGTATACAGTACTTCCCGCTTAATTGCAACTCGCTTAATTGCAAAACCCTTATAATTGCAATAAAATTTTTGCAATGAGTTTTCCCCATATAACGTAACATTAATTTCCCCGTTTATTTATCACACGCTTATTTGCCAAACTCTCTTAATTGCCACGGTTTTTAAAAACTACCAATTATAAGAGTACGAAAAAAAACTCGCTTATCTGGCAACTATGAAAAATTCGATATCTAATTACGATTGAGTGGCAACAAGTCCCAGATGCAAACGAAGCAGTCAAGGCAATTAATGTTTTAAGAGACTTTTTCCTACCTGTCGACAAATATTCTATTGAATTTGAAAAAATGGAAACAGACGTCTTGAAAACAATTGATAAAAATCGGGTCCAGTCTAAGATTACACACTTCTTCTCTCGGGAAGACTGTTAGATAATTCCTACAAAGAAAAATATGTAAATATGTAAACAAATATGTACATTTTAAGTTGTACTTAAACTCTATTAAATGCAATATACGGTCATTTAACCATATATTCGCTTATTTGAAATTATATTGCAATTATCCGAATACTCGGTTATTTGATATCCCCGCTTAGTTGCATAAAAAGTCGAGCAATTTTGGTGTGTCAATTAAGCGGGAAGTACTGTACTTTAATGAAGCCCTTCTGCGGGAATGTAAAGCATTTAGCCGGCACAATCGATAGTCGCCGATACTATCGGCTTTGACCATCGATAGTTTTCGATACTATCGACATTTAAAACACAAAAACAGGATACTGTGAAAGGGACCTCAGACGTTCCGACTTGGTCAAGATCCCTATGGGACATTTCGATATGAAAACATTTTTGTCGTAAGTACATGGACGCACGGGGAAATGAGAAATGCTCACAATACATATGCTTCAGCCGAGATCTATACCATATGACATTTTGTCTTCAAAAATTTGTATCTGTCAAAAATTTTCAATAATTTCAACCAATCAGAATACTTTCAAAGCCATGTCGCAAGTGTGCATGCGCAGAAGAATCAAATATTGAACTCTGATTGTCGTAACCTTATAATCTATCATCCTTGCATATGACTAACTTCGATAATCGTTATTCGATAGTCAAAAAACTATCGATGGTGCCATCGATAATATCTATAGCTTCCCAGCTCTAACGTGGAACATTTCGATAGTATGTGTAGTATTACGCTATTTACACGTTAAGACATTTCGATAATGAAACAAATTTTCGAAGGCAAGGGAGAAGGGGGAAGAGAGAAAAACGCTACCCATACTACATCCCAGCGCGTCCGTAGCCAACAAAAAGAATGTTTTATTATCGCAATGTCTTAACGTGTAAATGGCCTCTATGGAGTAATTCGATTGTATAGAATATCTCTCATATTAATCGATTAACTGAATCATTAATTTAATCCTTTTCCGTTTCATTTCTTTCAATTCGCAAAATCCCACGAATCGTTAAATTGTCGCGGGAAACAAATTGTTTCGATGAAACAAGTTACGAGCCCTATACAATGTTTCCATTTTTTTTTATTTCCAATTTTTTTTTTATTTTATTCGATACGGAAAGGCTGTAAAGGTTGAATCCGGCGAATGACTCGAAATCTGGGTATATCAGGCTGGACAAACTTCAGCTTTTTTTTTTTTTTTCTTCTTTTTATTCGGATTTGCTGCAGGTTAATAAACATATAAGGAAACCCTAAGAGGTGGCAGCCGCACCAAGTTGAACAAAAAGAAATAAGAAATGAAGAATAAATTCTTGGGCGCACTTGCTTCATGCCATTCCCCACACTCGTGCTGGTATCTACGCAAGAAAAACTCGAAAGAAAAAACGAAAAACGAAAAATGAATTCCATGTATCAATCCAAATGTCTTATTTGAGGGATGAAAGAACGAAGGAAGAAGGAGAAAGAACGAAGTCACTTGCGTGTACGTACTCGAAATGCTCTTTTGATTGTTTTAAACACCTTCTTTCGAAACTGAGACAAGTCGAATCGAGTCGTAAGAAGTCGAGAGGCCACTTACAAGCAGAAATTACGTGTTGATTCGAGCAGCATTCTAGTGTACATATAGCATCGAACGACGCCGATGGAGCTGGCGATGGCGCTGGCGATGGCGACGGCGCAGATGATGGCGCGGATGGTGACGACGTACACCGGGCATAGTCGCAAAGGCAAAACGACAGATGATGACGACAGCAGCAGTCGTCGCGCCGCGCCGTCTTGTCTGGCGGCGGTGATTTCAAAGTGAAAATTTATTTATTTCGAACTTCGTTTCTGGATCTTTTTTGCGTTTTTCTTCTCTCCTTGATGTCTATCGCCATTATAAGTTAAAAAAGCATATTTTCCTTCCTCGTCTTCTGCTGGAAGATCTTGGATCAATTGTGTACGCTCGGAGTATGCGTTCATGTGAATGCAGCGCGCCCGAAAAGGAGAAACTTCACTGAACGTTTTTTTTTTTTTTTTTTATTGCTACAAACTAAGATCGCCGATAAACTGAGATAAGAAGCCGTATAACTGAGTAAGCTTCATTCTTGATCGTGTGATCATTGCTGTCAAATGCATTTGAAGAAGTACCCGATTTTTTTTTTTTTTTTCAGAACTGCGATCGAATTTTATGCGACCAAACTTTTCAAAGGCAAGACACATGCGAAGGCGAAGGTGATCATATGGTAGTTTTACAAGTTCCTCGCAAAATTATCGTTATCCGGTGACCGGTGACCTTGAAATTGGAATTTGGGGTTCCTGGAGTTCGTCGGACAGGAGGCTAGCTGTTCCGCAAAATTTCGATTGAACTTATATGCAACGGCAGCAGATGCTCTTATTAAAGGCAGTGGTAGTGGTTATCTTAAGGCGACAGTTTGGGGACTAGAGATACTATGTCATATGTCACCATTCGCTGCACTGTCAAATACTTAGTAGAAAACCAGTGTAACACCGGCTGTGAGTGAGTTACTATTCTCAGCAGGGGTTCAAGCACGACCAGAAAAAAAAAAAAAGAAATTGGAAAAATTATTAAGTAAATTGCTTAAACTTTGTACCTCGATTTAGCATCAAAAACTTATTCATGGGCAATAAATAATGCCTGAAAACACACCGGATTAGTCAAAATGTTTGTTTCATTTGCACAAACAACAGAACCTAAACATTGTATGCACCTTGTGAGTCAACATACCAAATTAGTCAAACGAAACACCCAAGAACCGAAAGAAAGAAAAGCGATCAGAACAAGTGCAGTTGTCAGCAATTTCATTGCATTTTAGGTACAAAGTACACCACATGATATGAAACGAGTACAGCAAAACAAACCCAAAGGCATGTTTCGTTCCCGATAACTGTTCGTCGGTTGTCGATCGTTCCAGAACGCAATTGCGCAATGAAAGTTCGTCAGCCTCAACATTACGTGTACACGGTGAAACGTTAAAACAGGAACACACATGAGAACTGAAACGTTCGGAAACATAAACACTTTTATTCTCTTTTATTGAATATTGTAAATGTGGAACAAAATTTCGTTGCGGCTCTGCTACTCTAGAAAATGTTTCGGTGTTTTTTGTGAAAAACCGTTACATTTTTCAAATGCATGCTGATTTTTTTTTTTATTCAAAATTTGAGAAAATTTTATTTTATGGCTTTATTTGGAAGTTAAGCCTAAAATCCAATATTGCGAGAGCTCAATGCGAGACGCCGAGACGTCGCGCAAATATTTTACGTGACGCATTTCAATCTCCAATGAAAGTTCTGCGTCGCGCAGATGATAGCATAATTTCACTTCTAGTAATGCAATATTTGAACCAAGTACCAATCTAACAAGTACCGAGTACTTATAAAAATTATTCGTTATCACTTATGTTCTCGCTTATGACGGCTATAGCTGCTGCTGCTTAATTTTTTTTATTTTCAAACAAATTTTGCTTAAGTTTTTAAAATTACCAACAAATTTTATTTGAACATTTTTTGGTTTCACTAGTTTTAACGAGTACCCAATAGCGAGTACTTAAAAATATATCTACATCATTAGTTTTCAAACTGCCTCGCAACGAGAAATATTCAATTTTTCAAACTTTTCTAGATACGAGGTCTCGCAGTGCGATACATTGGAGCTTGAGCCATACGATTGAATGTATTGAAATATTTGAGCATTCTCGTTGAGGTGTCTCGCATCGGGCTCTCGCAATATTGGATTTTGGGCTTTAGTTTAGTCTCAAAAATGTCATTGCCTTTTTATTTAAATGTCTTCAAAGTTATTTTTCATTTGTCTTTTCAGATAAATTTTCTATTATCTTGTTTAAGGTATTAAAAAAAAAAGAGTTTCATGTTAAAAATTCCAATCGATTGTGGTATCTTTAAGGGTTTTATGGACACTGAAAGTCAAATTCGAGTGACATGTATTCACACCTGTTCGCTACTGTATTGCACATACATACGTTTAACTCTCTCCACTTGCAGTAAGTAATTAAAAACATTTTACTTTCAACTTTTTAAATTAAAAAAAAATTTTTTTTTTACTCTGCCAGTAGTGGAAGGCCATGTCCAAAGCGTATCTTCAAACTCGTAGAATAACTTTTACTATCTAAGATATCTTGAATGTGTGTACCAACATGTGAACCAAAAATCATTTGTGTTTGCGATGCCAAGAATAATTTGTTCCAAGGCAATTCCCGGGACTACTTCGATGGAAACACGGCGCAAAGGTCGCAACTGTATTAGGACACATGAGCATATTTTTTGCAAAACTGACAAACACGCTGAAAAACTAACAAACAAGCAGCCAGCAAACGGGCAAGACGGAAAGACTCTGTTGCTCCTCTTAAAGTGCCGAAACTTTTCAAAGTTCTTGTTTTTCTGTCGGCTTTTGTGTCCTTTCTGCACATTTTATTCTGAGCAAACAAAAATTCGTATGGAAATTTATTTGCAATATGCCCCGTCAGGAGGACAAATTTAACTTTCCCTACTACCTTCAGAAAAAATTTCGAAATTCCCTACACATAAAAGAAAGAAATCTCTACACTGAGCGAAAGTAACCATGATTTTTTTAAAAGGGCGCATCACAGTCCTTTTGCTTTTCGAGCTTTTCGAACAAAATATTTCAACAGAAAAATGGTTGAGTCAACAACATTATTGGTTGATTTGAAAGGAAATATGTTTAATTATATTTCTTTACGTTCGGTATAATTCTCATTTGTTTTACATAATAGGACATAAAAGACATTTATTCACCTTAGAACTTTTTAAGCAAGTATTACGTTTTAAGCATTGCGAAAGCAGTCACGACAACGGAGTGACAAAATCGGATGAAGTCCATCCGACGGATATTTTTGAGGTTATGTTCAGCAGAGGGCTATGCGGCCATTTGCTTTGAACGTTAAATAAATTTGTTTTGACATTTCTTCTTTTATAGGTGTTTAAGAATTCGAATTTAAATTAAAAATATTTAAAAAAATTATTATATAAATTGAAGCCGATTTGTATGTTTTTCCTTTTGAATTAACCAATTTTCTGGTTTATTTATTCTTTTTTTTTTTTTTTCTGTGTACAATTTTCCCTACCAAAAATGCGAAAGGGTCTTTGGTGCAAAAAGGAATCTAAACTAATCGAAATCTTTATATTTAGTCTGCAATCTTGGGTCAATGAATATTGGAAAATTTTTAAAGTTTAAATTGTTTTAAAATTTTCTGTCGTAAATACCTAAGAGACACAAAAAAAAAAAAAAAAAAAAAAAAAAAAAAAAAAATGAAATTTATGCGATGTGGTACTGGATAACGGACATTTCATAATGACACTGGACATTATGAGGATGTTTTATAAAGCTTTCGCATCAGATAGGTTTTTTTATTTATACTTATAAGAAATGTATTCTATAATGAAACAGTTAATGTACCTAATTTTCCGTTCTTAAGCGTTCGGTCTTATGATCGGATGTTCCGATGCGAATGAAAATTGAACTACTTCAAAAAAATATATATATATATATGTATATCTAATCATGAGGAAAGCCTAAAAATACAAAAAGATAAGATTCTACAAACTAAACGTTTAGCACACATATCGAAAGCGAATCCCTTCAAAATCAAGAAATATTAAATATTTAGACAGAATTTTCAACAAACTTAATTGGTTAATTAATTTCCATCTCTGTTGACGGAACGGCCAATGGGCATGGTCTATATATCCCTAACAAAAAGCCAAACAGACAAACGACTCATAATTTAAACAAGCACAATCCGTTTAAGCTCAATTCTTAGATAGTTCTAAGCCATATGTTGAAAAAATATGAAAGAAAAACAATTTTCATTATATTTTTCCACAATCCGAACAAAGCGAACAAATTCGACTGCCAAATTCAGGCAAATATGGCACAGCGTGTGCAATAAAAATTTGAACATTTTAAATTTCACGAAAGATCAAATAAATAATAAAAATAAAAAAATAAAAAAATACCTACACATTCCCACATAAATAAATATGCAATAAGAATTTCAATGGATACAAAACGATTGAGGGCGTTATGATTAGGCCCCGACGAACCCCGCGAAACCATACAATATCCGACACACATAAATGAATACCTACCCAGCAAACATATTGCTATTGTTCATATTTATGTAGTCCGAAATCAGTCCAAAAAATGTTCATATATGAAGCCCAGAAATACGAATCCGAAATAAATCCCAAAATTTTGCAGAAAATATGAGGTTTAGAAATATGAGGAAATACATAAATAAAAAATCTCGCAACGACGCGACGGATCCGAATCCCAAACAGTCAAACAATCAGAAGCCATAAATGAAGAAAGTAAAGTAAAAATTTTCAAGCAAAATCAAAATAACACGGTATCGATATTAAAATATAAAGTTGCAAACGCGAATCAAAGGGAAATTGCAAAAAAAAATTTAGCAAAAGTAATTGCATATTTTCGGGTTTTTAGTGCAATTTTTCGGATATTTTCTCTTAGACCATGGTACATCCACACTTTATGTAAAGAGATATTGTTACAGCTGCAGAGCAATAAATTTTTTCTGTATAAAGAAGGAAAGAGTCGGTCTTTGTGCCGTAGTTGGTTGAGATGGCTTTTTACGAAGCTCTAAGAGGCTCTGGGTTCAACTCCCAGCTAAGGTCGTGGATGTTTGTGTCGTTTTTTCTGTTTCTGTTTGTCTTTATTTTTTAATTATTCGTGGTATCACAACGGGCCCTGTGAGGCCTAAGTATGTCTTCTATAAAAGTGGCGCAACCTTAACCTAACCTAACCTAACCTTACTTTAGAGGACTTATTCAATCAACGAATCGGACTCATATGGGACGACCTTCCCAAGGTTTAAACACTCTTTAATATCTCTGAAACAAGCAATATTATGAGGCTCCAATTATGGAATTAGAAGCCATAACAGACCCGTAGAGAGAAATTTGGGGCCCGAGATATTTTTCCGAGGCCCCTCACAAAAAAAAGTGCGACGAGAAAAAACAAAAACAGGTCCCATGCTAATTGCGGGCGCCTTCAGAAAGCCGGGCCAGGGGGGAACCCCCTTTCCCCACCCCCTCTCTACAGGCCTGACCATATAAGTATGAAAAATTTCAATATGACCGCAAGTCGGTCCTTCTTTTCCAATTTTCATAAACCAAATTAGCGCCTTTAGAAATACTTATCAAAAATTTTCAGAAACACCAAATTTAAAAACATGATTAATATGTTTGTATGTATAACAGACCCTCGTACACCTGATCACTTTGAAAATGGCCGTCTTAACATTCGTCTCTCTTATGAATTTTGAAATTAACAGAATTATGTATTAGGAAAACCGCCTTATTGCCAAGTCCATTTTACCAATATTGCCCTCAAATTCATCAAACTCATCAAAATATTTCCGAAAAATTCAATTCAGGTTCTAGATCTGTTCTTGCGGTTCTTGTCGTAGACCCCAGTATTGAAGACAACCTGAAAAATTGCCAGATGGAAGTCAAGAATTGTAGGCTAGAGAGGCGCGGAGAGGGTAATATTATTTAGAGCTTTTTTTCCCTGTGCATAGCAGCGGCTGAAAATGTGATACTTTATGACCTATACTGTAACAGCCAATCATGCGCAATTTTGGTTTCGTCGATTCCGTTCCGGTAACTTCGATGTCAAGGATGCACCACGCACTGGAAGTCCAATTGTCGAAAATGTCGATAAAATCATGGAAATTATCGAGTACGACCGTCATGTTAGCACTGTTTCGATTAAGCAAAAGAGCTAAAGATTGCACAAAAAACCGTTTGGAACCATTTGAATAAGGCTGGATACACAAAGAAGCTCGATGTATGGGTGCCACACGAGTTAACAAAAAAAAAGCCTCATAGACCGAATTTCCATCTACGAATCGCTGCTGAACCGCAACCAAAATCGACCCATTTCTGAAGCGGTTGGTGACTGGTGATGAAAAGTGGGTCACTTACGACAACGTCAAGCGAAAACGGTCGTGGTACGAAACACGGTGAACCGGCGGAAAACGGTGGCCAAGCCAGGATTGACGGCCAGGAAGGTTTTGCTGTGTGTTTGGTGGGATTGGCAGGGAATTATCTACTATGAGCTGCTCCCATACGGCAAAACTCTTAACTCGGAACTCTACTGTCCACAATTGGACCGTCTGAAGGAAGCAATCGCCCATAAGCGGCCAGCTTTGGCCAATAGGAGAGGAATTGTGTTCCATCAGGACAACGCCAGGCCACACACATCGATAGTGACTCGCCAGAAGCTCCGGGAGTTTGGTTGGGAGGTTCTTCTGCATCCACCTTATAGTCCGGACCTGGCACCAAGTGATTACCATCTGTTCCTGTCCATGGCGAACAATTTTGCTGGTGAAACATTCGCTTCAAGAGAGGCTTCTGAAATTCGACTGTCTCAATTTTTTGCTAATAGGAACGAGGGCTTCTATGAGAGAGGCATAATGAAATTACCTTTAAAATGGCAACAAGTTATCGAGCAAAATGGCGCATATTTGACCTAAATCGGGTCATTCTAACTATCTTAAATAAAAGCCCTCAATTTAATGCAAAAATAATGGATTTCTTTTTACTACACCAATATGATATGTTAGAGCTTTCTTCTGTACCCTGTGCATACCTTGCCCTGCGAAAGATAATCCCGTTTAATTTGCATACGAATTTTTATCCAAATAGCTCTACGCCTTCGTAGTATGAAAACTGTATTACACACAGACGGACAGAGACGGCCAAAACGATTTCCCTGATGACGGTGATCATTTCTATACACATTTCGTACCTCGTCTATTCCGCCTACTTGTGGACGTACGCACAAGCGCGATATACCCTTGACACGGAGTGTGTCGGGCATAATAAGAAAATGTATATCAACAAGTTTGGCGTCGCATTGTCGTGTATCACTGCTGGTAAATAAGTTATTTATGTATTCATACATACGTACATACCCACATACATACATATAAGCGTGCACATACACACAAAAAATGCCCCGCCGAGCGATAATTTTGTAGTTCAACAACAACTCTTCACGTATTGGGGCACCACTCAGAAACGTGTTGAATCAGAATCGCAGAAGGCTCGAAAAAGCAAAAGCATCACGTCATACCGGTTTCGGCATTTATTTCCCCCATTTCTCTCTTTTGCTCTCACTCAATCTTTATTCACTCTTTAGTGTTTTTGTGTTTCTGTTTTTTTTGTTTCGTTTTTTCTTTTGTGTTTTCTGTTGTTGTTTTTTGTGTGTTTTTGTACTTTGTAGTTGCTCGTTGCTGGTGCTGGGAGCACAGCTGTATTTGGTGGGTGCCCCAAAAGAAAACATTTTGAAGCGACAACGCGAAAAACGAGAGCAAACAAAAAGAAACACAGCAAAATATATTATAGTATTATGTATGTATGTATGTATGTATGTATGTATGTATGTATGTATGTATGTATGTATGTATGTATGTATGTATGTAAGTATGTATGTATGAAGACATAAAAAATTTTGAATAAAAATATATAAAAAACTGGACGAAAAAACGTGTGTGCAGCGAGACTTTGCAATGGTGACCACAATGGCGCCGCACAGTGTTGCGATTCGAAGCATTTCGTGGTCAAAAATAGAAGGAGTTGCCCCAGAGCAGATTTGACCGCATGAGAGTGTATTGTTCAACTGCGATTGAATGCGCGTATTTTTTTATGTGTGTATATGTAAATATAAGCGGTTTAGTAGCCATTCCTGCCAGGTGCTTTGGCACGATGTTTTTTTTAATTTTTTTTTTTTTTGCTTTAAATGAAATTCCACGAAAAATCTCCTTTGAAACTCTTGACTAAAATGTTCAAGTTACGTTCATACTATGAACTGGAAACGCCAGCAGTGTATCGAGTCAAAGTTTTCAAATATTTCGTCAACTCTAGGAAGGCTGTGTTGAGTTTTTGAACTGAAACAGCTGCTTTTGTTTTTGTTTTTGTTTACTGTAGATTTGAATACGAAGTAAGTACATATTTTTAATTTTATTTTAGTTTGCGACTTACAGAGACTTTTTCTTTTCTTGCAAATAAAAAAAAAAAAAAGTATGCTCCACTAGTAGAAAAGGACATCGGCAGTGGCAGTAGAAGTATGTTTTTATTTATGCTTCTGTGGGAAATTTGAAATTATACCATACATTTATATGAAATTTATACGAAATGCGAGCGGTCTAGGGTTAACCTCTATCGGATTTACCCTCTTCTGGTGTCAAAATGAGCATTTTTGGGTGAGTTCAGACAAAGGGACTCACACGCGACCAACCCCAACCAAACGCTTTGAAAAGGGACCGGTTATTTTTCAATGAGAGCCCCAATGTTAAAAGAGGTGAGTTAAATGTATGGAAAGGCGACCTGAAAGGTCCTGACATCTTTAGGACCGACCTGCAGTCGACCTTAGACCGGTCCCAATTTCAAAACAAGATCCTATAGAAAGTCTTAAATAAAAAGAATTTCTCAAATCAATCATAACGCTGCGTAATCAGAGACAAAACCGGAATACATTTTCAAATGAAATGGAATCAATTTTAAAACAAGAATATGTGCTCATAGGCCGCGGAAAGGATTCCCCTAAAAACGACAAAAAAGTGGGTTAAAATCGATTAAAAATTTCGTTCAAATAACTGAAAAACCGACTGGATGAGTCAAAACCGTTTGTTTGTGTTTCCAAAAACCAAGCTTCATTGGATCTCATCAGCTTAAATTGACCGAATAAAACGAAACAAAGCTTTTCAAATACTTACAAATAAATAATATGGCGCACAGAAAAGGGATTTTTTATAAATCTGAATGTCATCTGTTTTCAGCCCAACCCAGCCAACATTTATTGAAATTTTTTCTCACAAGCGACTACTCCCTTTCGACTCCTACGCCCTCGATTCCTTATCAAAAATGATACTTTTATCGGGAGAACATGGAACGCTAGCCGCGACTCCTCTTGAGGAGTCATATCTGGTGTCATGTTCATGTCTTTTCCGAGATATATTTATAATCGTTTGCTTTGCAACAAAAAAAAAAAAAAATAAATAAATAATAATTGATACAAATTTGATGTATATAATTTCAATTAAGTATGTTTTTGTTTTTTATTGTTTAAATAAAAATTAATTTTTTTCAATTAAATAATATATGCAGGGTTCGATTTGCTTGACTAAATTCAAAGCATATGTATGCAAAAATTCTTTCAGCAGTATCAAGTAGCACAAGTAAATAGAAATAATAAATGCAGTGGTCGTCCAGTAGTGGCATCCGAACGATTCTACGAACTTCCAATAGTACGAAAGGCGAATTTTTTGCGCTGGTTTGCTGTTCGAAAATACGAACAAGAGTTTTTTTTTAAAGCATTTGATTGTTTTTCCATACATGAATGAGAAATGTTAATGTTCCCTGGAATTTCTTATTTGATAAGAAGTCAGTTGCTACGAAGCTTTACAGTGAACTGTGTCGCGTACACTACATATGGTGGCTTGTGGACCCCCTAAGCAAAAGTTTTAACTAAAAATTTATGAAATTTTAACTTGGAGTGCACCATCCGAGGAAAATTTCAAAAAAAAAAAAAAAAAAAAAAAAAAAAAACGGTCGAAAGTTCAAATAAAACCACATAAGTACAAAAGTTTTGAACTGAGCATCGGATGCAGTGTCATTATCCGAGTCATAAAGTTTGCATGTAAAAAAAACAGCCTTTGATACTGATGCACTACTCGACGACATGCCCAAACGCTATTTAAAAATCGCCAAAATAATTTAATAAGGCTCATAAAACTAGTAAACACTGTTCCAAAGTCTATTTATATCCATACACATGCTAAATTTATATTAGGTTAGGTTAGGTTAGGTTAGAGTGGCAGCCCCCTTTGAGGGGACACACTTAGGCCGCACATGGGCCCGTTGTGATACCACATGGGAAGGC
Source organism: Chlorops oryzae (assembly GCA_020466095.1). Classification (NCBI taxonomy): domain Eukaryota; kingdom Metazoa; phylum Arthropoda; class Insecta; order Diptera; family Chloropidae; genus Chlorops; species Chlorops oryzae. Next base: position 25,229,111 of record CM035806.1, on the reverse strand, counting down.
ATGCCTCCCTAATTACCCATTTCGTGGAGCCAATTTGACTCGTAAATGAAGCGAGCCATGTCAAATTTATATTAAGAATGAAAATTTTTGACGGTCGACTGAAGAATTCAAGCAGTGGTCCACTCGAGGTGAATCATGCGATTTCAAGTGAGCCACCAAAACTTATTCCAACATCAATTTCAATGTCCAAACTAACAACAAAAATATACTTCTTAAGTTGAACAAGTCGTTTTTGGCACTATTTGAAGCAGGCACAAACAAAGATGCACAATTTTATAAAACGCAAATTATTTGCATTTTTTTTTTTTTTAAGGCGCTCGCTTTTAAACAAGAACACGTGTGCTCATCTGGAAACTTGATAACTTACTGCTGACGTTCGCAATGAAGTTGACTGTAATATTAGTTTGACAATTTAACTGTCAAAACATAATTCGCATTTCAAGTGGTCCATTCTAAGTGACAGTCCACTTAAGGTGACCTTACCATAAGTGTTATTTTCAAGTCAATCTCTTTTTAATCATCAAAAGAGCTCGTTAAAGACCCGTTAATTAAACTTCTAATAAAACAATCTTCCAAATCCGATCTGGGTATGCTCCCAACAAATCAATTGGAATAATATTTTCTGCTTTCTTTAGTAATATTTTCTTGTTTAAAATATATGACTGCAATTAATTACAAGAAACAATTAATACAAAGAAACCCCCACAAAGGAAAATATTTTGAATGAGTTTCAATGCGCGCAAATCGAAGACCTAACTGATATTTCTTGGGGCAACACGTTTGGAGATTGACGGACATGTCTAAATCGATTCAGTTTTCGATCCTGATCAAGAATAAATATATGTATATATTTGTTTATATCTACGGAGCTAATTTCGAGCTGTTACAAGTTTCGCATAAAACTAATAAAACCTGCTTATGCTGGGTATTGAAAACATGCAATTTTTTTTCACATCCGATTTTCTTCGAAAAAAATACTCTCTTGTAGCTTAAGTGAAACGCAGCGCTGGGCAAATGATACGTCCATTCGCGATTGACCGGGCGTTTTCACGTACATATGTATGTATATGCATTAGCGCTATCGTAACTCAAGCTGCTATCAGTTGCGGTTTAGATGTCAGCGAGCGAGCAGATTCTCCTCGTTTCAACTTATCGGTTTTTTTTTTCTTTTTGTCGCTCGAATTAGTTCTCTCGCATTAAATGCTTTTCACGAAACTGAATGCTTGATATACTTAATTTCAATTCCTTTTAATCTTTCTAAACGAAAATTCAATTTCGAAATTTTCGGGTTGGAAACCAGAACGATATTTATGTTTGTACTTATTTGATCTTAAAAGATTCTCGTCGATTGTGGCACGCAAAATTTCTCTCAGTGCGTTCACCAGCAGCACAAGCCGAATTGCGACAGTTTTAGCGAGCCCAGCCATGGTCTTAAGGAATTCGAAGTCGATTTCATTCTGAGTCTGAGCTCGAAAATTTATTTTCCAAACCACATTCAATCAAACTCAAACCTATTTATGCATATGGATCCACACGAACGTAGCAAGTTCTGTTTTGCTTTTCAATAGCTTATTATTTATTTATTTATTTTTTTTTTTTTTGGAAATGCTGTAAATTCATTCAAAGCATGCCTCATATTATCGTGTACTCGTGTCGTACAATTGCAAACCCACGCTTCGTCATGTCATTTCCATCTGCGTGGATGAAATTTGTTATCTCTGTCAAAATCGAAAACTGTGATACCCACAATTTACAATGGATTTTACGGGCTTTCTGCCGTCAATTCTTTTTTATTATTAGGAAAAGAATAAATATTTTCATTAGGAACGGATGAGATACACTTCGCCAAGTTCAATAGGCTTGCAAACTAAACCTAGATTACTCCGATTTTGTTGGAATAAAAAAAAACGACGATAAAATCAGAATTTTTTCAATTTTCAGAATTGTCCTATAAGGTGTATTTACCAAGCAACAATAACAACTTGAAGAAAAACAACAAGGAACTGTGGTTGTCAAACGATAGTTAAATGTCAAAGTAAGCTTAATTTAAAATAAGTAAGAAAGCTAAAGTCGGTCAAGCCCGACTTTGAAATACCCAGCGTCCCGAAATTATGAGAGCACTATGTTTTGCTTCTCTATTTGTGGGCGTGGCAGTGGGCAGGCCACATAAATTATTTCCCTACACCTTTCATTCGCCTTGGTCAACCTATGTTGCGAATTCGAAGCTTCTACGCCTTTTACTTTTACTTTACGATAGCCCTTATTTGTGGGCTTATTTGTGGGCGTAGCTCGAGAAGGACGGCGTCCATTTTTTTCCAGGATATATCCCTTTTCGTAGTTTACCAGTACACCAAATATCAATGGAATGTGTTGAGTGGTTCGCAAGTTACAAGCATTTTACTGAAAACACATTAAATTCATTTGTGGGCGTGGCAGTGGGCGGATGTCTCCCATTTTTACTTAGGATCATACTCGGACTCCGATATACATGTGTGCCAAATTTCGACTTCATTGGTTCTGCCGTTTCGGAGGAGATCCGACCACGGACGGACGGACAGACGGACATGTCTAAATCGATTCAGTTTTTGATCCTGATCATTTCTATATATATTTTGCTATATCTCCGGAGCATAATTCTCCCTGTTACAAGATTCGCACAAAACTAATATACCCCGCTTACGCTGGGTATAAAAAGATATAAACAAACAAAACATGTTATTTCCCTGCAGTAACGAAGGTGGAAATTTACCATACAGGATTACTCTGAGGTTACTCAAAATATACCCTGCAGTAATGAGCCGGTCAGTTTTCTAAGAAGGACTGGCCTTTGACCGGTCCAAACCCTACCGGTCAAATAATGGCAGTTCGCTCCATCGAATTCGGCTAGCCGCCGCGCGGCGGTCGGTAATAAACGGGTTGGTTTATGTGCAGTCTGTAAATGACACTTTTATCAACTTAGAGTATATATAAGAAATTTTTTGTTTATTTTCCTCATTTGACTATCCAAAAACCAGGCAAAATTACGACAATTGACTCAAAAAAACTGGCCTATGATCAGCCGTTTTGCGGACTAGTCCCTCCCCTAGGACAGGCCCATGTTAAAAAGGTCCGTTGAATACATTAGAAGTGGAATTATGAGGGGACTACTACTGGTAATATGAAGGACTTACCGAAGGCTACACTTGGGTCAGTCCATATTACTGCAGGGTAACTAGCCATACCCATGCATGGACATTTGGCTAGGGTCCGCGGGTTTGCCAAGCCCGTAAATCATAGATTCCCCTCGCGGGAACAATAGCTAATATTGAAAAGCGACTAAAATTTATCTGACGAAGCGGTATTCAAACCGGTATCGGTACTTTTGAAACACGTTAGCCGATCATTTTGTCGGTTAAAGTTATTTAGCCAGGGGTTTTAGAAAATATTGTCTTTTGATTCAAAAGTTTTGCGTTTTGAAATTCGGCTGGAACATATTATAGTTTTTCACAATTTTTACGGAATAACCTAATTCAGCGAGATGGGGTAAGTTCGTTCCCAAATGAAAACTTTTTTTTATAATGAAATAATTTTCCATTTACTAAATTTCCAGCGGCCAAAATGCTGCTTTCAGAAGCGATGAACCGCAATACCTTTTTCTAGGCCGTAGCCGGTAATGCATACGACTTCATATACCATCCTAGTATACCACCACCACAAAAAATAAGCTTTTGGTAGGCAGGTCGCCTACAATCTCGTATACTTTGTAGGTATGTATAGGCTGTCCACTTACAGTCTTGTATACTTTGTAAGCGGTAGGCTCTGTTGGCCGCTGGGTTCACTTTAAAAATTGTGGTTGGGATTTGTGGAATACCGACTCCTGAGCAGGGGCAATACAATATGTATGAAATCTGGGATCATTACGACTAATGAGATTATGTCGAAGTTTTCAGGCGTTTTAGTTTGCGGTAAGATTTTCCTTAGAGGCTCTCTCCAGCTCTGTCAGAAATGAAAAACTTTATATCAAAAACGCTTCAGAAATGAAACAAAAATCTTTCGAATTATTTTATATAATATATGGGAAAATACTGGAATCCTTTATTGACCTACGGTTTGTTAACCAAACCCGAAAAAGTGTTGAAATGACGCCATTTCTTAACCTTTGACTCATAAACACCGGCTAGACAAAAGCTCTGGTAACCAAACCAGAGATTTTAAAAAATTTTAAAAACCGGCCTTCAGTTGAATTTATATTTAAAAAAAAAAAAAAGTAAGGGTGTTATAGTCAGGCGAGTCAGACAATAAAATCCCCGACACAGACACATATCAGTGATGCCAACTCCAAAAAAAATTTTCCCCTAAATTAATTTCAAAAACCCCTAAAATCCGGCAATTTCAAACTAAAATACCCTAAAAATGCGTGTAACGTTTTTCGTTGTATTGGCGTAAGTAGAGATGTGAGAAAAGCATCGATAAAAGTCAGCATTACCATGTATCGAATGCCTCCCAAAAAAATTTGGTACATGTGAAAGCTGTTTAAGAAACAAGCGAGTTTAGGATGAAAGACAAGCGAAAAAATTTTATGCGGCATGAATGAAAAAAAAAAATTTGATTCAGTTAACATTTTCCCCCGAAAAAAAACCCTAAACATTTTTTATCCCCCAAAAAGTACCCAATTCAAATCAATTTCCCCAAAAAATTGGGTAAAATACCCTAAGTTGGCAGCACTGACACATATGCGTCCAAAAAAAACAGGGCCATTAAGAAAGAACATTCTAGAAGTTTTTAAGGCCATTAGGGGCTCCATATGCCGACTTTTGTTCAATTTATGTATGAAAACCGCCCCTTTGGCACGCTCACTCTTTATGAATTCTAATCGGAGGCTTAAATATACGCTCAAACTCTAAGTTTCATTGAAATATTTTGAAAAAGTTCAATTTTGAGGCAGTTTTGGGATTTTTGTGACAGACCCTAGTACTGGTCTGTACTGGGGTACCCTTAATAATTGACCGATCATGAAAATTTTTGGAGAGGATTTTTATGACCAGAGAGGAAGCACACATGCCAACTTTCGTTCACGTACCATTTGAATTTCGGGTGTAGGAGACAATTTTCAAAAAACGCCCTAATGCCGCGCCCACTTTTCGAATTTTTAGAAATATATTCAATTATCAAATTCCATTAAAATATCTTTAAGAACTCCGATTTTAGAGCAGCTTTTGTGATTTTCTTAACAGACCCTAGTACTGGAGGTACCCCTAAAAATGGTCCGATCAGGTCCATTCTCGAACTTGTCCTTACTCATGTCCCCGTGAGCACGCATACCAAATTTCGTCAAGATAGGTCAACTCCTTCGATAAGAAAACCGTATACAAACAGACAGACGGACATGTCTAAATCGAATCTCCCCTGGTGACGCTGACGATTTCTCTATATTTTTTATATGGTCTATCTCGACTTGTTCTGGGTGTTACACACAACCAGACAAATGCAATAAAATCCAAAGCAGCCACCCGCTACGACTGCTACTGCCGCCTCGAAAAGAACTCCCGACAACCCTTTTTGCTTCCACTGTAAAAGCATAATGATAGCACATTTTCTATACCAGTTAAAATCATTAACAACACCAAGAGTCTTCGTCTTATAAAGACAAGAAAATAAATTAGAGCACAGGGATGTTATGGAAATTTCATTAAATTGTTAGTATGTAAGTATTTTTTTATTTAAATTTTCAGTTTTAATTTTTTATAAAACATCATTGAACCATGAATGCTTTGAAGTCATTATTCTAAGGAACATGTTTCCATTCAGTTCTTACGTTTTACAAGAGCACATACAAAGCCTATGAGCAAAATTCAACGGATTTTAGAACGCAACAAACGACGTTTTTTGCGTTTCCTAAATTTCTGGTTTAACTCGAATCAATCCACCACCAGTTGCAAGAGATTATTGTGCGCCTACTCAGCTCAGCTGTGGTCGTTCAGCCCAGCTCGGGCTGTTTTGCACTTCTTATTCTTTAGCCCCCACCAGGGACACACAGCCACGTTTGAAGCCCATACCAAAGCTACGTATTTACTTTCTTACACAATAAATGTGTCTACATAACATACGCATTTACTTAGGTATTTTAGGAATGGGCGAACTGCCTTCCATGGCCGCTGATAATTTTGTCGCACAAATGTTATCTGACCCCCACTCAACGCTTTGACACCACCACCACCCTTTTGAGTCATAGCCTTGTCGTCGTACTTTTCCGTGCCGCTCAGTGACGCCGCTTCGCCGTTTCGCCGTTTCAGCAGCCAACAAAGAAATTTACTTTCGCTTTTGGGGAAACCCTTTTCATTGTGGGTGGAAGCCGACACATTTTCGAGTGTGCTTTTCGTTCTAGTATTCGTTTTCTCTTTTGCTGTGTGATTGCTTTTTACTCTTTTTATATATTTTTTTTGATAAACATCCATACTAAGTTGTATTATTGTAGACCTTCATGTACATTATACAGGGTGTTCCGTACTAAATATTTTTTCGATTTTTTTTTCATAATGGCCCCCTCTAACAACCCCATAAAAAAAAGCACCTTTGTAGGCAACACCCCGTATTTGTATGTATGTATGTATGTAGTTCATGCTTTGCCCAATTTCATATCTTGTTTGTATTTGCTTCAGCTTTCAATTATAATAAGCACGGCTGAGGTTGATACAGAGGCGATTGAAAGGCCAGGAAAAATACTCGGGGAATCTGTAATATTAACCCATAACTTTTCCCCTTCTTATTTGTGGTTTTTTTTTTTTCATGGGTAATTTGAAGTTCTTGACTAAAGGGTTTAATGGGTTTTCTTCAATTGCTCAGGCATACATATACAATGCCTGGGCTAAAGGAATCTATCATTGCACCCACAAGCCACACGGATCCTTTTCTTAGCGAAGACATATCTAGGGTGAAGTGAAGATAGGAAATTAATTGTTATCTAATCCATAATAATAGTTAGAACTTACCTATTCTTCACGATCTAGGAAAATATTCAACGACAAAGCAAATTCGTCTTATAGCAAGAGATTTTAGAAAAAGGGTAACATGAAAAACCCGTCATTTTGAGTCTATTTAATATTGATTGGCTATCATATAGGCAATGAAATTTTCAAATGTAATCCTGGAAGTATGCAACGTGTTTTTGTTATAATGTTTTGGAAAAGATAACGGGACATAGCTTTGGAACTATAAGAGTAAAATCCTTATTTCCTTTAACAAATTACAATAGATTTCGTACTCTTTGAAATTGCATCATTACTTTCAAACATTTTCATATAAAATTAAGAAATGTTGGGGCCTTCTTTTTTTGACGCCCGATTCTGTTCGTAAAAATGTCTACTAAAGATGCCTAAATAGCCTATAATGTTGGTATACTTTGCAGTTTATGTAAGTGAGAACAAAGATTGTATACTTTTCCACCGACAAATACCTAAAAATTCTGAAAAGCATTGGTTATGAAGGAGCTATCTCCAAAAATTTGGAAATGTGGGGCTTTTGAGTCAAATCCGCTGAGCGCAACCTCTAAATCTTTTGCGAAAAATCTGAAAAAATTCTCAAAAATACTTCGACCCATAGGCTTTCGAAAAAACCACGTTCCAAAAAAAAATTTTTTTTTTTGACACCCTAATATAGATATGTATGCAGAACCTTGTTAAATAGATTTATAGTGAAATCGTATTGAAAAAGTTGACACATATCGAATTAATCCAAAATTTGAACTTATTTTTATCTTGCCTTATTAAAAGGATACAGGGTGTCGAAAATAAGTTTGAATAACAACGTTTCCCCAATTTTCCAAGAGGATCAAATTACCCTTCATATTCATACAAAAAAAAAAAAAAAAGGAGTTAAAATTTATGCTGAGTACGGCAAAGACGACGTTTAAGGGTCAGCTGTGCTCCCTACTTGCCAAAGTTTATTTAGTGAAAATTAATTCTCCTTTCAATAAGACGGTGCAACCCCCACACACTGCTGTAGTGCTGTGAAAGGCGTCGCACTCCGGCGGTAGCAGAAATGCTAAAGAGAACCGCCAAAATCTCCGGTTGTGCCTCAATTGCCTGGCACGATCGTACATGCCGGAGGAGTGCTTCTCCAAGTGAAGAAGCCTCTTAAGATCTATTGATAATTCAATATATTTGCATTTGCATTGATGTTGTTCCTGCTTGATATAATGATCGATGTATTGACAGATCCCGCTTTCGCTGCTAAACTGGCACTATTCAAAGTCTCTTTAATCAATTTTTTTTTTATGTTCAACTACATTTTGCTGCAAGAAACTGAACACCTAGAAATTGAACGCATTGTATTGACTTGATCGAGAATAATATAAATTTGGGAAAACAAAATTCTTTTTTTTTTTACATTGTTCCATCCGCAGAACAACATGTTTCAGAAGAGATTGATTGATTGTTCGAGGAATGCGAAATTTTGAGTTGCGTCGATTTAGTAGTACCTAAGGTTTCGATATTTATTGTCAAGATTTCAACCAAGTCTGGTTTTTTTTTCCCAAAATAACCTTTCAAGACTCAAAAATATTCGTATTGAGTTTCTCAATAACATTTCGCGTCTTTGAAAGTAAGTAGAATAATTCGGACAGGTCTAACTTACTTCATGGAACGAGAACCAGAGAAGCACCAAAACTCAATAAGCGCTAGAAAGGGGTGCCTACATAAAGTGCAGTAACCGTACTTTTATTCAAATTAAAATATTTTTGTGGAAATATTACAACCGTGTATGCAATTGTAGGCGGAGAGTGGTAAAGAGTTCAGACGCATTTGAAATGCTTTCCTCGAAAAAGACAACCCAAAAGCTTAGGTATTTATATATGTAGGTACTTAAAAAAAAATTTTTTTTCAATCCAGTGCTTAAAATAAGGATTTGTGCCAACTACCGAAAAGTATTTCTCAACTACCGATTTTTTTTTTGGTTCAAAAGTGCTGTATTTTAACTTTTCAAGTCAAATAACTAATATTGCATATAATAATGTGTACAATTTTTGCACCCTCGCAAATTTGTTTGTATGGAAAAAAAAAATTCCGCGGCCGGGCAAATCGATTTTGATGGGCAAAATTTGCGCCATATTATCGCACAAGTTTTGCACTCGTTCTTCGCAGGGTCATTCATACAAAGGATCAAAATTTGCTGGTGCAAAATTTGCACATTTAAATTTCCACAGCTGCTTGAATACCACTAATATATATGGGAAAAATTTTTTTTTTTAATCTTCTTCAATGAAATAAAAAATGAGAGTTGATATGAATTTAAAATTTAAAGATCGTGTTTCCAGACTCTTCGGTCTCGTCGTCATCATCAACAACAATGTTTTCGTCAACTAAAAAAATTTCCAACTACCGAATCCCGAATTGCCAACTGCCGAAATGAAATGCCAACTACCGGTTTTACGCACAAAAACGGCTTATTTTAGGCACTGGTTCAAGCAATACAGTTGGTAATTCAGCACATTGGGGCAGGGAAATGCATAATATGGCAAAAAGCATTGAAACTTCGACTATGATGACTAATGATTGTGGCTTTTTCTGACTGTCTGTAAAAGCGAGTACGATGTGCTCTCCTACCTCCAACGCCTTAATTTTCCCGCACCTAGTTGCAATTTAACTTGGATCTTTTCACTTCAATACGTTGGTGTATACCTAGCAAAACACCCTCAACACATAACGGATATGTACATATATATGTACATATATATATATATATATATATAGAATATATATTGTATATATAGAAAAGTGAGAGAAAAAATTAAGAAGTCAAACAACAAAGTGAATCATGACTGCCGTTGAAAGTGTTCGTTTATGTAATAACACACGCTCTCGCTTGCTAACATCTAAACGTAGACAAGTGCATACCCTGAAGTTAACGTCATTAGTTCCAGAGACATTCCTGCACTAGTGCCTCTGTCACCAGTACCGGTTACAGTCTACATATATAACCCTGTGAATTCATTCTCCCATTGGCATTTTGTATGCACGTATGTATGTATGGATATGTGAGTACACATCATTTGACACGCTTGAAATAGTGAAATGCACCAGAGACACGAGAGACCACGGGTACAGGTACAGGCCAGGTACATTTATACTTTAAAACGTCAGTAGAAAGGGGGCATGGCCTGGATTGTCGTACCTCACTGGATAGCCTGTCCGCCTCACAATCCCAAGGGCTCTGGTTCGACAGTCTGTATTTCTCGTAAAGAAAAGTACATACCTGATATTTGAGAAAGCCGAGCCATAGACGGCCACGGTGACAATGTCTTCCCAAACTTTTTACGTTCATTTTCTCTAGTTCTCTTTTCTCTGGCGTAACAGCGGTGACATAGGGGTCAATTTGCTCCGCATTCACTGCAGGGCATATTATAAACGTATCTGTATGTTAGCATAAGTGTGTTAGTTCTCACACAAACGAACAGCTTCAACGGCAGCCATGATTCACTTGGCTCTTTCACTTCTTATTATTTTTTATTTTTATTTTTTTTGTTTTCTTTCTTTTGCCTTGTCGGCCTCACCGCAATAGCAGCTGTGACGATTATGTCTAGAAAACTTGAAGAGGCTTCTCACATACATGCATACATATATACAGAAATACATTTATGCAGGTGCCTGTGTGCGCGTGCGTCTGTGTGAGAGCAAGTGCGCGTATGTTTATATGTGTATTTGTTGTCTCGTTGTATTTGACGCTTGTTTACGGATTACGTAAGGGAATCCCCAGCAATTTTGTGAAGCGTATCACAACGAGAAAACAAAGCAAAGCAAAGAAAACCAAAGCAGCCCTGCTGTAAATGCGAAGCAAATTGGCCCCTATGTCACCACTGTTTCACTAATAGGCAAAAAAAGTGAAGGCACGGATGGTAAAAAACCAAATGTTAACATGTTAAATGAAGCGCCTACAGTTCGATTGTGTAAAAAATTCATGGTATGTAATATTTTTACTCCTCCTTTATTTTAAAAAATTGGATATTGGTAATATTCGTAAGGGGAGGACAATGGTTTATAAGAGTTTTGTCCAACACGAACAATTGCACAATTTTTCTAATTTTTCATCAGAAGTCACCTGTACATCCAGAGAGAGAGAGAGAGAGATAGAGAGAGAGAGAGAGAGAGAGAGAGAGAGAGAGAGAGAGAGAGAGAAGAGGGAGAGGGAGAGGGGAGAGGGAGAGGGAGAGGGAGAGGGAGAGGAGAGGGAGAGGGAGAGGAGAGGGAGAGGAGAGGGAGAGGGAGAGAGGAGAGGGAGAGAGGAGAGGGAGAGAGAGAGAGAGAGAGAGAGAGCTAGCGAGAGAGAGAGAGAGCTAGCGAGAGAGAGAGTAGCGAGGAGAGAGAGAGCGAGCGAGAGAGAGAGAGAGAGAGCGAGAGAGAGAAGAAGCGAGCGAGAGAGAGAGAGAGCGAGCGAGAGAGAGAGAGAGAGAGAGAGTAAAATGCTTAGCACGACTCAATACAAGTGGTGATTCAGTCGTGGTATCGCAAGATACAAGTGGTTCCACTGTTGCCTCATCAGTGGGCATGGACCGAATCGGCGATCCTGCCTGGAAATCCGGCGATATCCTTGTCTCATTAGTACCACAGCCCCCACGAGGGGCCGCACAGAAAAGACCAGACATAGATACACCAAAATACATAACTACTTAGTATAGCTGTACCACACCAAAACTAATTTCAGGTCGTATGGTCAACCCTGCGTACATTCCCCAAAAGGTTCCTGCGCTTCCAATTTGAATCAAATCATAACCGATTCCCTGTATTCACGCGAACCTGTATATGCAATTAATATCGTACTTATTCTATTAGGAAATTAATATTTGATGTGATGACCGTTAGCATCAATAACACATTGGAGCGGAGCAAGTTATTTGCCGGAACAACAAGCTCGCCAAACAAAGTTACCTTGAACCCAAAATTCCATATCCTATAGTATAAATAGATATATATATATATGTATATATACCATCCAACTAACACATGGAGGTTAGAGGAGGTCTACATTGATATTGAACAAACAATAACTTTAGGTTTAGAACACTCTACTCATATAATAAATTCCTTTAGAAATTGTCCGAATTTCGACTGAAATAGAGAAGAAAGTTTACAGACAAAAAAAATGAGTTCTTTTTTCGATTTTTTGGTGTCCCTATGCAATTACGACTACATATCTCACGTCGACCGCGCCATAGCGTAAGCCATTTTAATCAAGAAGTCTGCTATATTTTGGACTTGGCATCTTTTCGTGTGCCTTGTACTGCAGACTTTTACAACAACTATATTATCAAAGAATCATTTTGTTGTGTAGTTGCTTTTTATCACAAAATTAAATGTAATTTTTGCTATTTTATTCAACTACGTGCCGAATAAGAGTGAAAAATTTCAAAATTTACTGTACAACCAACTTCGTTATAGTCAAATAGAAATATGTACAATCAAATAGCGATGTACTCGATTCCATCCCCGTCGACTCCTCGCCGACGTATAGGGCAATTCTTCGATTAGAATATCCCTGTAAAAATTAGTGTTGAAACAAAATGAGTAAATACTACTTGATATCGAATACTTTTAGTCGATACTGAGTATATTTTGTACTCAATATTTACCACCAAGTATTTTCGCGGTATCGATACTTTAAAGTCAGTATTTATTCATAGTATTTTCCTTGTATTAGTCCTGCAAATTTGAGGGGGTTTTCCCTTTTTGAGGGACTTTTCGTATTTCATTTTGATATGGATTTTCTTAAGCATTTCTTAGGAAGGGAAAATGGATGTTTATATTATCTAAAGGTAAAACCTGCGCCAAATTATTGGCAGCACTGACAAAAACAGTAATTCAAAAAGAAATCGGCCAAGTCGAAGGTCTGGATCCATTTTACGCGCTTGATTCTCACAAGTGCAAAGTGCCGTATTTGTTTTAAAACACTGAAGTCGTTTGGTGTTACCTGTGTTATGATGTGTAAATACCAAGAATCATAAAAATTTACTTAATCTTGAGCAAGTACTACCTAATCGATACTTTTGGTTCGGTATTTTAGTGGTATCGATACTTTATCTCGATACATTAAATGAGTACTGGTATCGATACTTTAATGGTATCGTTTCAACACTAGTAAAAATCAGACCCAAGCATACGCTGATATAAAATGTAAATACCTAGAAGAACGAGCAAATAATGTATCATTCTGCTGGCACTGGCACTGGTGAACGAGTGACTCTCCATAGCGCCATTTACTGCAGGGGAGGAAAATACCATAATAAAGCGATGGAGCTCTTTATTATTCTCTTTCGGTTTTATATTTCCACTTTAATTTTGCTTTTCACCGAATTTCGCCTTTGGATATGAGCACAAGCGAGCACGTTTGTATTGTGGGCACGAAATGTATGTAGCCAAGTGGGTATAGCGCAATTAAATGCTTATTGAACGATGCACATGTACGTGCTCGTTCTCTTATCGCTGATATCGCTCATCTATTGAGCGCATTTGTATCAAAAATAATCTCTTTTTTCTTTTTTTTTTGACAAATCATAAGCTAAATCGTTGATTAATTTTATTAATTTTCTATTTATTTTAACTTCTACTTAGCATGTCCTCACAATAGCCCAAATTAAGTAATTTCAGCTGTTTTCGTAATATCGCTTCAAATTATGTACAAAGAATTTGCGTCATTTCACCATTTCACTGAAATCTATCAAATGAAATTCCTCTACTGTCGTCATTTCAACGAAATTATTCACACAAATTAATATAAATCCGCGCAAACATCCCTGAATTTTTAGTACATTTTGTTTGATATATGTATGTAATATGGTGCGAGTTTTGAATCGAAGAAAGTGTTTTCCGTGCAGTCTCGGGAACGAGAACCCTCTTTTGGATTCGAAAGTTTCAATTATAAAATTGTTATTTTGGCATTTATGCAGAGATTTTTGGAACCAATTTTAAAGAAATGAATGGGCGTAAAAAAAAACATTATTTTGAATAAATAAATTTTCTGAATTTTCTCTAAAAATAAGTAAGTGTTTGTTTTTTAAAGGTTTAAAGGTCAACAGAATCTTGTTTTCGTGACCGATCTTAGAGGGATAATTTGTTAAAATCGTATGATGCGTCCTCGAGTTCTGCTCTGCCCCTACACATTTAACTATGGATGTTCCATTTCTGTTATACTACTATCGACGTGCGGCCTCACAGACCTCTTTGGTCACGTCCCTGTAGAAGATTGGAGTATTCCAGGGTATGGTCTAAGAGTACTCGTAAATTCCCCAGTACAACTCGCCATTAATTTCCCCCACAATGCATTCAACTGACGATTTTAACATTGTGCTGTCATTGAAAAACCTCTACTCGCGTTTGAAGTAGTGTAGTGAAGTAGAGATTATGGGGCCAATCAAGTACATTTCATATGTTACGTTAGTAGCAAAGGCAACGGCTCAGGCTGAAGTAGCGCATTTGCAGTACGCCCCGGAAGACCGGGGTTCGATTCTCACCAAAGGCGAATGTTTTATGGTTGCAATGCTCTTGATCCCAGGTTCCGAGGTTCGATTCCCGCACAGCCAAACGGAGTGTAAATATTGCAAGCCTAGCACTGGTTTTCAAAAATCAATGTTAGGGACACACTACATAAAAATACATACACTCACAGGGTTTTAAACACATAGAAATACCTCCTTGGTATCACAATGGGCCGATTAACGGCCTAAGTGGCAGCCACTTCAAGCTACCACCTACTAGCAAAGGCAACGGCTCGGGCTGAAGTAGCGCATGGGTAGAGCAATTGCCGTACGCCCGTGAAGACGGTTCGATTTCTCGCCAAAGCTTTTTTTTTGGATTAGTTATTGAATTTAAATATTAAGGGCCGTTTTCTCATCATTTTTTTATCGCCTTGCGACAGGGATTAAATCGCTCCCTGATCATAATTTCATAAGCCAACACTCTCCCATCACACTAAGTCAAAGAAATCTGAAATTAAAGTTTGCTACGATATTACATTAAAGTTGATAGCGAAAATTGAAACTGTAGGCGTATCGTTTACCGTGTCAACTTTTAGTATTTCTAAACTCTCGGTATCTATACTCGTGCCACTGGTTATTTTTTCTAGCTACTTGCGACAGGGATCGAACTCGCTAGAGCCCTTCAGATTTTAACCCAACACTCTTCCATCACACTATCGAGTTATATGACTTAAAGTTTGCACGTATTACATTATACGTATGAAGCAAATCTTGAACTGTAGGCGTCTCGTTTACCGTGTCACTAGTTAGTCTGCTACTCGGGTATCTATACTCGTGCACTGGTTAAGAATTGTTAGTTGTCTGATACTGAGGACTACTCGCTAGAGCCAATTTACAAATCTTCTACAGGGGTATATGAACGTGACATTCATAGTATTATACTGCATATTAAATTATGTCCAGCGAGCTGCATCGGGAAACGAGGATTGTCTACATAGTACATTGTCTACACGATTGTTGAACAGTATAAAGTAAAAACAATGTTCCAGGTTAAACTGAATTCAAGGGTTTTTACTACGTAAATTATGCCCAACAAAGGTATTAGATTATTGTTAGGTTATTTCATTATTCAAAAACCATTTAAAAAATTCGATACCCTGGCAAAAATTTCGACTGCTGATAGTGTCGACTGCTTCATAATTCATTCAAATTACGTTATTGTAAATTTGAAATCAAACAGCTATGTGATACGAATTTCAATTAACAAATCCGAAGATATAATAAGCTGAACGGACTAGCGAACATGCAAACATAATTGGGATTATGAAACAGTCTTGTACCGTTGTTGAGAACTTGTGCTGGTCACGCGACTCTTCCTTAAAAACGCAGGAAAATATCTGTTCGTAGTTCGCTTGAAAGTGTTCAACAGAGCGTACATTCCCAGAAGACACATATTGGCGATTACACTATTTTCTATATTCGCAATTTTGATTCCCAGTGTAGAATTTAAATCTCGGAACTTACATTGTTCTAGTCACCATTGTCCTCACCCATTGTTTACCGTGTATTGCCAAACCGTAACGACACGTAGATATCAATTTACGTTATAATTGGTGTAAAATGCCAACACTTGAATTATGGCAGAATTCTGCTCCAGAAGATATTAATTATTTTTAGCGATTATTTAATCCTGAAACCTCTCAAAAAGAGATCTTGAACTATGCTCGTCTGGCAAATATGTATGCGAAGATATATCGCTTTCAATGTTCGATTCAAATTAGTATATTAAATATTGACAATCAAACGTTATGAAATAAAGCATTTAACGGGAATAAATATAATATATAAGGACTCAGCGGATAAAGGCAAACATTCTAAGCGTCAATTATGAAGAGAGAATGTGATAGCCGTTTGCTTGAGAAATGTTCCGAAGTCACTCTTGACTCTTCCTTAATATAATATTAACTTCCCATCATGTTTAGAATGGCAGAATTTTTTTCAGCTCCGCAGGGAAAAATTCCCCGGGAATACTTAGATTTGGGCTGATATGTTTATACACATACCTAGCTACATTTTTTTTTTTTTTTCACATATACATATGTACTTTTTTGGTAAGAATTGAGAAAACATCACCTATTGCTCTTGCAAAAGAGTCGCGTAAACATATTTTTGACGAACGTTCGTCGAAATATCATACAAATATTGGATGGGTTAAGTGTTCATGGTACTTACTTCCGCTTCCTTTTCGTCTGGCCATATTGTTGCGTTGTTGAAATTTACTGCCGAAAATGTCTGACTCTGCAGACTTATTATAAGAAGCGTGATTTTGAGATCGGAGAGAGAGTGCACGAGCGAGAGAGAGCCTTAGGCTTATTGGCTCCTTTTGTCTTTGCGTATTCAATTTTCAATTTTCCTATCTTCTCGAAGCATACATCGACGCAATTTATAACGAATTAGCGTGAAAAGCACAGCACAAAGAGAAGCGAAAAGCAGGCTGAGACGCCTACGATAAGTAGTAGGGTTGTCGTCGTGCTCGTTCATAGGCGCAATGCATTTATTGGGCTTTTTATATAAAAGTTGATGTACGATAGCATTTGCTGTAAAAATGTTCGAAGTCCTTGATCGCGTATAGATAAGTTCAACTTCCCAGACATGCTTTACCGGTATGCAGAGTGTCCTTTTCATCGGCTTGAAATGTCCTTGACGTGATGTTCGCTTTTCCTTCGCTAAATCTCTCTTTACTTTGGGCTTCGATATGTTTATACACATACTTGTTTTTCATTAATTTTTTTTTTTTTTCTTTCTACCACTCAAGATTTTCGCTTTATTTTCCTTTTCCTTTTTGGTTGATGTTTCTTTAGGTTTTATCGTTTCATATGTGTGTTTGTTGCAGTTTGTTTAGTTGCTGTAGCCTTCTATTTATTGACGAGAACTGTTTCGGTTTCTGGAAAAAATATTCATACAAATATTGGATGAGGTACAATAAGTGTCTTATGAGGACTATAATATCCGCTATCCTATGTATCGTTGAGCCATATTGTATGGCGACAGTTGAAAATTGTTGTACTGAGATGTTGACTCTGCGACTTATCCCTTGAAGTCTCCTTTGATGAGAGAGATCCTTTCGAGAGATCTGCACTGGCGAGAGAGATGTTTTGCTTACTATAGGTATCAATCTTGTAAACTTTTCGTATTCTCATTTTCAATTTTCCATTCTTCTCAGCATACATCGACGCAACTTTATAACGATAGTTCAGCGTCAGAGAACTCTACATTTCACAATAGAGAAGCGAATTAGCCAGGCTGATGACGCCTACGATAAGTAGTAGGGTTGTCGTCGTGCTCGTTCATAGGCAAACAATGTCATTCATTGGGCTTTCTGATATAAAAGCTTCATGTACGTGCATTTGCTGTGTGTATAAAATCTTCTTGACGCGTAACCTAGATAATGTTCAACTGGGAAAGACCTGCTTCACCGAATAAAATGCAAGAAGTGTCCTTTTCATCGGCTTGAAATGTTCCTTGACAAAAATAAATGTTCGCTTATTCCTTACGCTAAATATCTCTTTACAAATAATATAATTCTTAACGCTTCATTGGTATTCACAACATAGACGTTAAACAACAACTTTTTTTATAACAAGAACACAGTTTCTTTCAACAACACAAAAGATATATATAAAAAGCCATTTATTAGATTCCAATTCACTCCGAATTTTTGAAAAATTTACACTTGAAAAAAAATAGAAATAATTGATATCGAATTAATTTAATAAATTGTACTGAAAAACTAAATATCTTGCAGTTTGAAGATTTAGTTGCACTAGCAATATCTATTTCAAAAATGACGAGAATCTTCTTTTGAAGATTCTCTGGATAAAAAACTACTGAGAAAAATCTTCGGTATTGAAGATACAATACGTTCACTTATGGCAACGCGAGTATAGAATGTATGTACGTACATATGTATGAGTATTTATGGCGAACAGCTTGGCAAGAAATTTTGGTTGACGTGACTAAAAATACAAGATTGCAGACAACTTGAGGACGTCAAAACAGCGTTTGATGAGAATATCAATAAAATCGTGAGATCTAGCATTGCAAAAATGTTTGTGGGACTAACCTCGGATGGTGCAACCGACAGAACAAAATGGAGGACCTGGTCGTGTTTTCCGAAGCCAGGGATAGACGGTTCACTTTGAGCACGCAGGAATAAGCAGAAGGAAAAAAAAGAACTAACAGTGTAGGCTAACACATACGCCAAGTTAAGAATAACTGTTATCACAAACTGCGGGCGGTTAAACGAAAAAGTTTTTTTTTTTGGCTGCTAGATAATTTTTGAGATGTACATATGTATGTATATTTTGGCTTCACTATGATTTTTCCAAGGAATATATAATAATCCGACTGCAATGGCAATCGAAACTCTCTGTAAATTAACAGAAAGATGCTCAATAAGGAATTGATCTAATCTCGATAGCAAATCTTCGTCTCGACGGCGAAGTAGTTTACGCAAGAATTGAAACGTCTTGAGAGCAAATGCAAATCAGCTTGGCATATGTTGTAAAGGGCTACGCTTTAAAAATGGCATGGAGATATAGGAAGAAAAAAAGGATCATAATGTGCTTCCATTTTGGCATATTTCTTTAAATTAAACTTCCAAATTCGAATACTCTAAGGGACGTTTTGAAATCCTAACAATTTGCGATGTCAAAGCTGCTTAAGTGGCAAGGCGATATGAAAAATCTTGCCGGAACGAGATTATTGAACGTCGCTGTCTTTCCGATGCCAAACGGCTATTTTCAGACGTTCACTTGAGCACGCAGGAATCAAGCAGAAGTTCTAAACAAAACGAACTAACGAGTGTAGGCTAACTTTTACGCGCACCTTAAGAATCAACTGGTCAATCCACATAAACCGGACCTACTGGTCACACCTGTTTTTTTTTTTTATTTTTTTTTTTATGGCAATTCCGATCAGAAATTCAATGAGATCTTACATATGCTACCTACATATGGTCAATGTACAGTTTGGCTTCACTAATTGGACGTTTTTCCAAGGAATATATAATAATTTTGCTTTTTTTTAATGACAGGGGCTTTGTAAATTAATTTGTCCGAGTTTAGAGTCACCTACTTTTGTCGCATTAACTCGTAGTTTGTAGGTGAAAAGCGGCGTACGGCGGAGAGTAGGTTTACCAAGAATCCGTGAAACGGCAGCTCGTAAAGAAATCATTTTCGAGCATACGTTGAAAATATGTATGTCCCTGACATGGAGATATAGGACTTTCTGAACTAAAACCAATGTAGAGACAGTAACGGTGATGGCCTTAGATGCGGTTTCGCGTGGAATTTCTCTCTTAAACATAACTGCTTATAGTCCTGCCAGAATTTTTGGAATTTTTTTCGATGTGAAGTGTTATAACGTTATATTTTCTTAATAATGAGTTTTTTTTTTTTTTTGGTTATTCTGTTAGAGAGGCTAGAACTCAGTGGCGCACAGTGGTCCCACCTCATACAGTGATGCTATATGGAAAAAACTAGAAGGAGTACGGTCGTAGAACTTCCAAATTTGAATACTCTAAGGGACGTTTTGAAAAATTACGAACAATTTGCAATGTTCAAAGCTGGAATTCGGACCATTGCCACGCCTACCGCCCATACACCTGAAAATCTTGCCGGAACGAGAATATTGCAACGCGCTTCTTGTCTCCAAACGGCTATCTTAATCAAGCTTTGTAGGGCAGTAGGATCTCGAGAAGTTCGTAACCAAATCGATCGATTTGATCTTTTGCGCGCACCTTGTCAATGGAAAATCGGACATAATACCACGACCTACTGTTACATAAAACAACCTTTCAATTCAGTATTTTCAATTAAATTTGTGATTCATGGCAATTGCCAAAAATCAGGAAATCGATGAATCTTAACAAAAAATAATCCAATTTCTTGAGTCAATGACACGCCCACTTTCATAATTGGACGTTTTTTAATACTTAATCATATACCGTTTGCTTCTATAATGCCTGCAAAAAGGACAACTTTTATGTTGGATCCGAAAGGATAACAGAAGGTCATTTTAACTTTTGCTGAAACTTCATGCAAAACATCGTAATGTTTGTAGGTGAATAACGGTTACGGGGAGAGAGATTTAAGATAATAAAAAATCCGTATTTCATATTATTTAGAGATTTTGCATTTTGCTGTTTATTTTATTTCTACAGTATGCCAGGTCCCTACCTTGTAAAAACGGACTTTATGAACTAAAACAATGTATACATAACTTGATGCAAATGTCATCGAACACTGACTTTGGTGCATATATTCGTAAACAATAATTTGTTTATTGTTTTTCATTTAAGTCTTCAGATTTTTTACATCGTTATATTTGTTAACATTCAGAGTTGTGAAGTTTTACGGTAACGTTAATTTACATAACCCTAAAGGTATGCCACACTTTTTTTTAAGCTTTTTTGTGCAAGTTTCATAACAATTTTCGAACTTTAAAACAAAACGGCAGAATTTCGGATAAATTGTTTTCGCATTAATCAACAGAACAGCACTCCATTCATTTAATTTGTATACAGTTTGAAGACGGATGAAGCCGTGAGGAACCATTTATTTTCTCCCATCAAAACTATAAAAGTCTTGACAACTTTAAAGCACAATTTTCTTTTGCTATATATTTCGATGAAAATTCGTGCATCAATTTCCACCCATAGATTTTTAATCTTTAAATTTGTCAAAGAAGTTGCTATATTTTGATTCCATAGTCCCTTAAAATAGAAATTTCGAATGAAGTTTAAGTTAGGAATTAAGACATCGTAACCAAAGTTGACTAATTTTTTTCCAACTTGTAACTACAAAAATATGTTCGGACTAATGCCACGCTTCCGGTACTTCTGTATAGAAACAAACATTTTGAAAAAATTTTCATGAATTTTTCTTAACTGAAATTATGATTCAGGTAATGCCAAAAAAAACTAGGAAATACTTTAAACAATTATATGTTTAATAATAATCCATTTCTTTCGCGCTCAGACACGCACCACTGTTCTGGTGGAGTTAACCTTATAGGCATACTTTAGCTGTCTAGGATAGCAAATTGCTTCTATAATCCGCCATTGCTGGAAACTATGTCATCGACAACTTTATTGGTTGAGTTATTGAAAGGATGTACAGAAGGTATTCTTTGAACTTTCGCTGAATGACTACAAGCAAAACCGGATGTAATCGTTTGAAACGCCGAATAACGATCAAAGAACTTAAGCTTCTAAATCAAAAAATATAAATTTATTGCATATTATTCAAATGTTTATTTGGAGGCTGCTTGAAATTTGACGCTAAAAAAAAATTCATTAACACAGAGTTCCATATATACGGTGACCATAAATTGAAATTGAAAAATCAGAACAAAAATATTTTTTTTTTTAGTCTTCAACTTAGTTTATTTAAATCTTTTACAGAGGTTTTGGTACAGAACGGACCTTTACAAATCTGGTGCCAGACTTAACTGACAAGTCGAATTTGGACAATTTTCGCTATTTTCCACAAAAAAGAAAATACGCAGAACAAACGCCTAAACTTAAACAGAACACCATCTGCTAAAAACAGATATGATGGTCACCGTATCCATATATCACAATATGTATAACCAATTTCAGCACGATAGCCTATGTAATAACGATCTGTTTGCTACACTGAGAAAAAAAAACAACAACAACTAGAAAATTGGTTAATTCAAAAAGAAAAACATACAAAATGGCTTCAATAAGGAATCTTTTTAGTTTTAACAATTTTTCTTGTTGGAAAAAAACTAAAGATTTTTCCTTTTGAATCAACTATATTTCAGGTTGAATTGACATGATAATTTTCAAAAATGCATTTAAATTGAAATTTTTGAAATTGTTGAACTACTAACCACCGACAAAAATGTAATGACATGATCATTTTTAAAATAAAAAAACATTTACTAAAATACCTATAAAACAATGTAGCATTGGAACAAATTTATTTCAAGTTCAGAGCAAACCCAAAAATATCCATCGGGTGGACTTGAGCCGATTTTGTCACTCCGTTGTCGTGCGGATGCTTTCGCACATGCTTACAAAAGTTCTAAGATATATATCAATTACATCTTAAAGTGTTCTTTATAAAACAAATGACGAATTATACCGAACGTCAATAGAAATATAATTAAACATATTTTCCTTTCAAAGTTGCAACCAATAATGTTGTTCGAAACTCAACCATTTTATCTGTTGACAATAATTTTGTTCTGCTCGAAAAATCCAAATAACTGTGAATTTACATACAAAGTGTCGCCCTTTTAGAGATAAAATCATGGATACGTTCGCTCAGTCCACTGTTCCGATTCAGTTTCTCGTTCCGAGAAAAAAACATTTTTTTAACGAAACAGTTTTAGATGATATCGTAACGGGAACAGTAGCAAACGGTCCTTAGTCAAAAAGTTCCTTATAGATGCAACACCCCAAACAGATACATGTTAATTCACGATCAAAGCTTATTTTAGCAGTGAACAGACTGCATTTGAGAAATATAGATTCATAAATACGACTAAATGTGAATTTTCTTCAAAAAGGAAACGTGAAATGTTTAGGAATTTCACTTACTTTTATTGCCACTTGGCAAACCACTTCCAAACGAAAATTAAGTGACTTTAAAAAAATTTATCAATAGTGTTTAATTTAGACGTTTTGTAACATGAGCTCGATAAATCAAAATAGCATAACTGAAATCTATATGCAATCTCAAACACTCCAACACAAAATTTGTTTTTATATCATCAATGATCTTATTAGAATAAAACATAGATTCCTATATAGTACCATGAATCGAAAATGTTTAAGCTATCTGCATTTAGTAGTCAATTTCGCACAAAAATCTCATCTCGGACTATAAGCCTCGTTCGCTCAACTTTTTGGAACTGTCGCTATTAGAAAGCAGCGAATTCATATTTGAAAAGAATTTTTAGTCATATTTCGTAAAACATAGGTAAAGGTTATTTCTGTTAGTCAAAACTTGTATTGATAAAATTGTCCATTCTAATAAGTGTTTCAATCTATTTTTTCGGTTATTTTAGTAACCTGCATCAATGGAAGTCTATCATTGAATAATTCCATTCAGAGTCAACAAACAGAAACACAAATCTTTAACGTGTTGCCACTTCTATCTCGTATATGTACGGTCAGATCTAAATATTGTTTTTGATAAAATTTATTATTGTCTGCTATTCTTAACTGCCAAGATTTATGAATTAAAGTTCAATAAAACTAAATTACAAAATATTAAGACTATGCTTTTGAACATTAGTCTAAATATAAGAGTCACTAGTAATTAAGCCTTTAATTAAACTGGACATAATTTCACATTCCAAAATGTGAAACTTATATCCACGACAAATCTGTATAACTTAACAACTTTATAAAGTTGAATCTTTCGAAAGTATAAATATTGCCTTTTGAAACTGAAGAAATATATGCTTATTACAAATAATAATAATATTGTTAGATAATCGGCTTCAAGTTATAAGCGATTAAAATCTCTTTAGGGTTGGAAGAGTCTGCGAAATTAATGTGTCGAACACTAAAACATAATGTAAACGAAATTTTTAAGTTCATGCGAGTTAGTAGCATATCGACTATCATGAAATAATTGCCATTGATTATCAGTGCTGAATTTCGCCTTATTGCAGATGCATTAATGGCGTATCAATTTAAATCTTATAAATGGACAATACCTCATGATTAACAATACAATACAGCTAATTTTGCATGAGTTTCGTGTTAGAGAATTCTTGAGCTCTTCTATTGCCAAATTAATTTTCAAAAACTTGAATTTTAGATTGCTAGTTTATGCCCATAAATCTATCCTCATGTAATGTAGAAAAACTCTGGGAAAACTTCCGTTATTTTAACTCTAGTTTATTAACGAGCACTGATTAAAACTGAATAATGCATGGGAAATACAATTAAAATTTCATTCCTTAGTATATAAGCCTAAGTGTTATTCTTCAATTTAAGATTCGCCAACGATATAGATCGTTTGGTTGCTATGAACTCATTTAAGTTTCGAAATCAATTTCTTACTCGATTCTTATTATCAATCATTCTCTTGGAAAAGTTATATATTATATTCATACAGTTAGCTGATTAATAAAAAACAACAGGCATTTCATTCGACAACCGTTTTGCTGGTAGAAATTTTATAATATTTGTAGACCACATTTGAGTTAACAAATTTTTTTCGCTGCGAGATATTCAACCGTATGAATTATTAGGCAGGAATAAAGAAATGCAGTGCGATCTGTTTCACCCTAAGGCCTTCTCGCGAATATTGATCAATTTTAGAAATCGATTCCCATGCGTGATCTTTTCAAAATGAAATTTTACATACAGTAATATGTTCGATAGAATGCTATAACAATGCGTTTTTAAGCTACAATTCTTGTCATGCAAGTTCTTTGCATTAGATCCAAGCAATATTTTCATCACACCGACAAAACTAACGCTTCAGAAACTTGCTTCATAAGGTTTTTGGATTATGCTTGCAATTTATCTGATTCAACTTAAATTTGGAAAATTAGCGTACCATGAATTCGAAGATTACTTCCGTTGCGTTCAGTAACACGTTTTCATTAAATCGAAATTGCTGAAAATGCTACATTACTTGTATTTGAATATGTTTATTATGAAATTCATTGTTGTAAATTACAATAAAGTTAAAAGATTTGACTCGATTCAACCATTTATAAAGGTATTGCCAGCACTGGTCGTTATCAGAAACTAATTAATCTTTTACTGCAATTTAAATTCAATTATGATATGATTTTACAAGAATAGTTTTGCGGCGCAAGAATGCGATTTAAAAATCAATCTGGAAATGGGACTTTGAGGAGATGTTCGTTTATATATAAAAGTCATCTGCTACTTGATTTTCGAAGGACTAACGATAACGATTGCATGATATCTCTAACAAAAGTCCTTAAACCATATCTCCTCAATTGCAGTCTTATAAGGGGTACCTTAAACTTCAATGAGAGTAAATTCTAATTGATACCTAATTCTAAAATATCATTAAAATTGTTCTGATAAGATCGTGACATATAAAATGTTAGAAGCTTAAAGCATTATCAATGTACTCGTAATGATCAATAATGAAACATATTTATATTCCTACTAGAAAGGCATACACGTAAACAATCATTGTTTCCAGAACATGAGTACATCCAAATAATGCAAATTACTTCGCTTACATAAGTCAACTCTCGCGAAATTCATTTTGAAGAATATGTCGAATCGATATTATCATCATCACGCTTCGAATATTTCAAATCACTTGTAAAGCTTTCACTTGGACGTATCATAAATCTAAATACGTCAATCTGAGCTAACCTGAAATCGTACTTGAACAGTGTAGATATTGAATACTAACTAATTATAGAAATGCATTGATAGTGATTGTATATTAAAAGAGATTAGACTCGTCATTTCAATCACTATATAATCTTTATTTCTTGCTATTAGATTCAAGTTTACATTCTCAAAAACGCACAAAATTACCTTATGCATGATAGAAAGTAATACTAAGTTAAAAGTCTTATTCCAATTCACAGTTTAAGTACCGATGATGTTCTCGTATAAGATTTCGTTGAACATCTATCTTGTTAATAGCTGTGAATATTATCAAACTCCCATAATATATGTATCACCGAGCAAATATCGTTTGGACAAATTCGCTTGGCATCGATGAAATTGTGCCTTGATGACGCTATGATGTCCAGAGTCAATACAGTTTGCAGAATCTTCAATCGATATAAAAACGTATTAAGCAGCTGCTGATTCACTATGATAGTTGAACATGTCGACTGTATTCTGATAAATGAATGCCATTTAAAGTTAAACTCAATCGAAATTTCAATGTTATATACACTTTCAATTTAAAATTTTACTCTAATTCATAGCAATTCTAAAAACAATAAGGAAATTAATTTGAACGAAAATCGTGTATTTGCATCAAGAATTACAGTTCGTAACACGTTAGACAATTATATGGCAAGTTAGAACTGCGTACTTAGACTAGAGTTGGTATTGATGCTATGAGGATGTGTGCATAAGCATATCAGATGTTGCAATGAGAAACGAAATTCGTAGAGTTCCAGAACTAGCACATAAATAGGATATGTTAATGACTACTTAATGCGAGACAGTGATCAAAAAATGCATAATAAGTAGTAAATGTTACGTACATAATTAGAATTTTAAATTAAAGTGAATGCAATGATGACAAGTCTGTTTACACGAAGATGACATATCAGCATGAAATGTCACTAGTAACCACATTGTCACTTGCAATGCTAAACAATCAAAGTAAGCTAACGTGAAGTTGATGAACTACAAAATGTTATTAAGTACGCACATCGATATTTATGAATTCCAGGAATGTGATATTTAACTTCTTAACAAACATATTATGTAAATGTAGGATGCTGGTGCAAATTTTGTGAAATCCAAAATTTATTCCAGGTCGTTATTTAGAAAAAAATTGGAAAGGCAAGAAGGCCAAAAAAAAGTATTCAAATTGCAAAACTAGGTTGAAGTTAAAATTGAAAGATATTAAATAATTTGAAGATAAAAGGAGAGTTAGAAAAAAAATTAAAGAGCGGAGAAAGGCCTTTAATAAAATGTTTACGTATAAATTTTCCTACGAATACGTTGCATGGCCAAATATTGACAACCGTTATTGACAAAGCAAGGCACAGTTAAGAAACAGTTGGCCAATTAGAAACTATTGGAAAAACTAATTGGCAAAAGGCTTGGATTCCCAAATTGGCTTAAAAAATTTTTTAAAAAAGGAAAAAAAGGTTTTCCAACCCCGGTATTTCCCCATTTTAAAAAAAGGGGGGTTTTTTTTAAAAAAGTTTGTTTAACCCCTAAGAATTATCGGACTTAATATAAATCCCTGAAGAATGAATGATTATTTTTTATTTCAAGTTTAATTATTAATTGAAGTTTAAGAATTATTTTTGTTGAATTAAGGTTATGTTTCTTATTAACTGAATGAAAATACTTGTTCTGAACCAATTTTTTAAATAAAACTGTTGTTTTGTATATAAAATATATTTTGGCTCCTTTTTGGTCAAATTGGCTCTTTTTTTTAATTGTCTTGGCACTTTTATATTTTTTGAAGTGGCAATCGTGGCCGTAGCCATGGCCACGGTTGCCACGGTAGTAGTTTTCTAACAAACTTGGATTTTTGTTAAGTTGAAGATTTTGGTAGCCTGGTCCTTTGTTTTTCATTTGATTGTTTTTTTTTTTTTTTTTTTTTTTTAGCTATAAATACTAATATTGATAATTAACGTTACCATCTCGCTTCTGCAAAAAAAAAAAAAACGAACATATGTTAAAACAATTTTATTTTGCTGTACGCTAAATTGGGAAAAAATGTACAAAAAACGGACACATTTTTAAGTATATATTTACACAAAAATCCATTATTTCAGTTCAAACATATTGAATTCTTCGGACTCAGAACTAACAATTGTGAGATTTCCAAATATAACTAAGCATTTAGGTTTTGAGAGTGCAAATCACTAGTTTTTAAGTGTATAAAAAACTATTATTCTTCATCAAAATCTTCAACGTCACAACAAGCCAATTTAAATCAAACTTGTCAATGTGCCCTTTTACATTAGGGCAACTATTACCGGCAATTTTTTGGTTTATAGGCGAGACAAAGCGCATGGATGTAGAGAACCTACCCCTCACAATGGTACTCGTCGTTTGTCGGATCTTGAAAATTTTGAATTAAAAAAGTGATGGGCTGTGGGCTGTGTTCTAAAAAAAAGTACAATCGCATGACAAATCATGATTTCATATATGTTCGCATGACCGCTGTATCGGCTAAGAAAAAACGGACTATCCAGCGAAAAAACGGACATATGGTATGGTTATTCATAATCGATGCAATTATCGATGGTATCATTGTAATGTTTTGTCCCACAGAATGCGTTGAGCGTTGCGTCATTGTTGTTTTTTGTTCAACATAAGCGCGTCGCGTGAGCTCCGTGCCTGACGCATTCTATGGAACAAGACCAGAGCTGCCCACCACTACAGGCGCAATTAGATTGCATGTATCTGTAGTGATACAACAAACACATAATATTAAAAATGCTAGAGAGTAAGAAAAAATCGAGCGACATAGGTCCTACCCCGCCGAATGTCTATAGCATACTAAACTTTAGTAACTAAACTCTCAACGCACTCTAACTGAGTCAAAACTAAAAATTTTACGCAAAAAGGATTAAAAAATTTAAACAGAGCGACACATGCCTTCCCTCTGCGAAGTTCATCATAGCACTGATTTGAAAGATTGACGTGACTTCGTTTTTTGGCTCGCTTCGGTTGTTCGCTTCGCTTCTTGATTACAAGTGGAATTTTGCTTTAATTTCGATCGTCTTTTATAGTTTTTCATCTCCCACTCACAGTTTCTATGCGTGTGAAAAAATGCTCTTTTTTACGCTCATTCACACTTGGAGCTAACACTTTGGGTACCTCTGAACAAGACCTTAAACGAGCGATACCCGATATTTTGTATCGGTATCAACCCATCACTAGTATGTATCTATCAATCAGTGATGCCAGATTGTGGGTTTTTCCCCATATTTTGGGTTTTTTCACTAAAAAAACGTGACATGGGGAAAAGTATGGGTAATTTTATATCGAAATTTATGCACTACATTTAAGGTACATTTACTACTACAATTTTAAGTTACTTTTTTTTTTTGTTATTTTCTTGATACTTTTATTAAAATATTGAAATATTGCGTTTAAATCCAATGTTCAATTTTGAAATCGGTACGCCCATATTTTCAAAAAATCATTCTGGGTTTTTTCGTGGGTTTTTATTTTTTGAAAATGGAGAAAAATGGGTTTTTTCCAATATATGAGGGTTTTTTTATCGATAAAATCTGGCA
Source organism: Chlorops oryzae (assembly GCA_020466095.1). NCBI lineage: Eukaryota > Metazoa > Arthropoda > Insecta > Diptera > Chloropidae > Chlorops > Chlorops oryzae. Next base: position 25,199,677 of record CM035806.1, on the reverse strand, counting down.
TCACTGCTATCAATGCATATAAAAAGGGGAGCGCACGTTTTTAAAGTCGACGATATTTTCAATAAAACAGAATTTGAAGCGAATTTGCACCGTAGATAAGTAGGTCTTTTTCTATAGGTTTACGGTAACGATATAAATATGTACATATATGTTTAATTTATAAGATTTCTTATAAAAAATATAAAAAATTGATTATATGATATGTTCTCAAGTACTTTTGTTAATTTTTTTTTTAATTTGGATGACTTATTTTATTTTATTTGTTTTTATTGAATCGAATTGAAAAACGAAATTGGTAGTGTTTTTATTAAATTGGTAGATTTTTTCCAATTTTTTTTTATTTTTTTTATTTTTAGTGGCAGCCGTGCTCAGTACCCTTAGACGTTATTTACATGTTGTGACATTTCGATAACGAAACACACATTTTGATGGATGGGACGCGCGGGGATGTGGTATGGGAGCGTTTTTCTCTCTCCACTCCGTGTCCCTTTCCCCTGAAAAATTTGTTACATTATCGAAATGTTTTAACGTGTAGATAGCGTATGACAAAAAAAATTTGATAGAACGCATGCCATAAAAAATTGTATCAAGTATTACAGGAACATCTCTACTTTGTTGTTTGCAACTTCAACTTTACCTAAAAAGGGTCGTACTTTAATGTTATGGCATGTTTAAAAATCGCAAATTCTTCGACTTATTTTTGACAGTCAGCTGATTTTTACTCAACTTCACCACACCATTTGGAGCCATATAGCATTTTGACAGGCTTTCCCATACTGTAATACTTGAATTGTATATGGAACAATGCTGCCAGTATTTTGGCAAAACTTTGTCTGATAAGCGGCCTTTACATGATCATGTTTACCTGCAGTCATGCGTGGCGTGATTGAAAAGAATGACTATGTAAAAGCAAAAAATGTATGAAAAACAGGCATGACATTCTTTTGCATGATGCGGCGCTTGCAGGAAAATGTGACCATGTTAAGGCCGCTATAGGCATTTGAAGTGTGTATACTCGCTATTAAAAAAAGCTCTTGACTATCATAAGCAATCCCAGCCGGAATTTTTTGCATCCATGCAAAAAGTCATCAATGCAGATGTGGTGACACATTCATTTATAAATAGACCAATTGGTGATCTCTCCAGTAACTTTTTAGTGAAAATATCATGCAAACAAGAGCTCATTACAACAGATCCATCTTCAAATAATATTTTCATATGCAAAAAGGTGAAATTTCCAGCTGGAAAGTTACGTTTCTTTGAAAAGAATGTCTGATTGTTTCGACAAATCTACGGCAATAAGAAACAACAGAGTATATCAAAATTTAGTGTTCGAAATTTGTTATATTATCGTTAATTTGGCATTTCTTTCCATATAAATGGAATTTTCAGCTCCTAAAATTTTGTTTAAAATCATGGCATATCTAACCATAAAACTTTTTAAATGTTATTAAATGATTTTGATATCTATTCCAGAAAAATTTAACACTTTCACTAATTAATACGTTTAAAATAACAAAACTCATGTTTGAATTTCAACCAGATTGATCGAATTTTCAAAAATATCCTCTATATGTGTGGCAACGATTGCTATTAGATTGTTTTTAATGCTTTTGGGTAAAAATGTGCCTCGAAATTTTGCTTTTACCGACCCGCAAACATACATCGCATGAAGTACTTGGCGCCTTTTCATCGTCTTCTTTTCTCAATTTTTCTAAAATTCCCGAAAGCTTAGAACTCGGGTCAATTGTTTCAATACTTTTATCAAAACATCATATTGCGATAGTGTAAATTCGCGAAGTAACTAGTATTGTTTGCACCAATCCTAATTCTGGCTGAATAGTATAGTTCTTAGTATCATATTGACCCAATGCTAACTATACCATGGCGTTTCTATGGTGAAAGTTGGGCAAATCAATAAAATGTCCTGTTCTGCTTTTTTATTAACATTTTCCTGATTTGGAGAAAATCTCGGGCTTTTAAGAACTAAAAAACAGGACAATTGGAAACGGAAAGATTCAATGAAATTTTTATAAAAATGACGCAATTCGCAAATCAAAAAAGCAATAGCGAAAATGTCTAAATTTAAGAGATTCCATCTTAAATTCATTCACCAAGAGTCAGGGAAAAATAAGACAATATTTTTAATTGAACGAAATTTTCTTTCAAAAAAAATGTATTTATATTTGTCGGACGTCGAAAAATGAACTTTATTTATAAAACAGCGCACAATCAATGGAAAATTTTAAAATCGATTTGCAGTTCATTGTCAATCACTAAGATAACTCTACTTTCGCCAAATAAATATACTTTTGAAAGTACTCGTTATTTGTTTAATGGCACTCAAAAAAATTTCCTCGAATTGAATGTTTTAGTTGTCCTCAAAAAAAGACCTAAAATCTGTACGCCCATGAACTATAGAGTATCTTCAAACAATACTCGTCGACTTTGTTTTTTTTTTTTTTTTTTTTTTTTTTTTAGCTGAAACTGCCAGCTCTTTGAAGGAAAAGCTTATAGACAATGCGAACAGATTTTACTCAAAGTTGCATGTTTTTCCAAAAGATTATGATTATTTTTTTTATTTTTCCCAAAACTACATAAAATCACGCCAAAAGACCCATAAAAATAGGAAAAATCTTTCAAGCTGGCAGCACTGGTATGGAAGCGTACTATAATGTAAACACGAACAATTATGACATATGGAATGCTTTGGGAAATGTTCCATGGAGACAGCTAGTCACTATACGGTTTATTGTCTTGAGTTAGCTAATCTCGCGTAAGGCTTCCGGTCATCGTTTATACGGCTTAAATTTTTAATCGCCATTTATTTATTCGCGACTAAGGTCTACGTATAAAGTACTGTATGATAACGTGTTACAACTCGACGATAGTCTACTGACCGAGGTAAACATGTGCAACTTCATGGTACAAAAACAAAAGGCAAAATTTCTTAGACTCTGGTATGTCACCAGTGATATGAGTGCGGCCAGAAATCTTAAGAATTTTATATATATATATATATACTATATATATTGATGAATTTGAATGGCTTTTACAATGATCTTTTTAGAGGTTGTTTTGCAATATGCAAGCTGGATTCTGCTTATCTCCGTTCGGATTCATTTGTTGTGCGCGTTATTAAATAGGATTAAATATAGCCGATGAAAATATAATTTCCATATACAGTGGAATCTCTATAACTCGAACCACGTCCTTAGAAAGTCGCAAAAAATGTAAATCCCTTCCGCTGAAATTGCGCATCTCGAAGTTCTTTCTAAGTCGAAGAGTATAGTCGGGGAGAGAGGGTCGAGTCTACTGGGGTAAAGACGAAATTCTTTAAAGAAAAACAAAGTCGGAAAAATTGAGAGACTGAAAATTGAGAGACTGAAAATTGTGAGACTGAAAATTGTGAGACTGAAAATTGTGAAAATGGAAACGGCTCCTGAGTAACATATATAGTCATATATGCTGCTAACGAATCGACCTCTTTCTTGTCTACTCAGTCCAGAGTCAGACACACGAACAAATGTTCTGAAACAATTGAGTTAACTCATTTTTTTTGAACACTCAGATTCAAAAAAAAAAAGAAAGTTCTTACGATTTGCAGGGAGATCAAAATTGGAATTTTAGCTAAATTTGAGGGGCGTGGCACTCAAAGCGCTGTGGCAAGTAACCAATATTCTTCTTCTTCTTCTTGCGTGTTTAACTATCCCGGTCTATCCCGGGGTCCGCAAAACGCGACCAGTTCCTCCATTTTGTTCTGTCGGTTGCATCATCCGAGGTAAGTCCTACAGCCTCTAGGTCCCATTTTATTGTGTCCATCCAGCGCTGCTTCGGACGCCCCCGTTTTCTGCAACCTTGGATTTCCCGTGCGTGGCCTTTATTTGCCAAATTCTTCTCATTTGCTCTCAGGACGTGTCCATACCAGCGTAGCCTTGCTTCTCGCATTTTCCCAATAATTGGCGCAACCCCATAGCGTCTACTGGCAACTAACCCATATTAATTTTTCCATCAAGTAACCGCGACATCAAAAGGACCTGAATGTTCGCTGTCCTTAATTTCAACACCGCTTAACTCATTTTAAGCCAAGGCACAAGCTCAAAACCGATCACAGTCGTATATAAATTTAAAAAAAAAAAAAAAAAACAGGTAACCCCCACCATTAATTTTCGCACCCTTTTTAAGATAAAACTGTTAAGACAAGTGTATGGTGGTTAAATAAAATGAAATCCCTGAAATTTCGTGCGCTTTATTGCACGAAAGGCTATTTTATGATGATCATTCGAGCTTACCTGTTCGGGTACGGTGGCTGTAAATGGATTAAAGCGTGAACGTTAATAAAACAATATCCCGTCATTTTGCATACCGCTCTTTTGCGAATAGAATTAGAGCGCTCTCTGGGAAATCTGAAATAATATGATAGTTGATAGAATACTGTAAATTGTTGTTGTGTCTGCCAATGCCAATGATTTGTGATGATCTGTTGATGAAATTTACCACATCACTTTGTACATCAGAGACATAGAGAGAACAACAAATAAATGAGTCCCGGCTCGGATTTCTCATGCGTTCAACCGAAAGACCCAACATTGATAAAACCATTTGTT